>JAVTVY010008634.1:0-48494 GCA_036873755.1 Hanleya hanleyi
CCTCACAGCACCACCACCACCACTACCACCACCACCACCACCACCTAGCGTTGCCGCCGTCAACGATCAGCGTATAGACATATAGAGTATGTATGGCATGTTATGGTTTTCATCAGTGCATGGGTGAAGCATTCAGCCTATGATGTAGTCGGTCAGCTTGGTGACGAAAAACGTGACATTGGTCATCCTCTCTACGACCCACTGGGTGTTGGGGCGTTGTTGTTGGGCCCATTCCAAGGGATCTACGGTGTCCAGTTTCTCCAGCATCGTCTCTAGCGACGTCTTATCCGTGATGGTAATGGGTTGGTCAAATACCCGGATGCTACTGCTCGGGTAAAAGTATCGGACTTGGTCTGCCTCCTTATGCTGTAGCACATAACCAAATGCCAGATTCAACTTGAAGGCCATAGTTTGATCGTTGAAGATGGCTTTCACGTAGCTGCGTAGATGGGCGAGGTCGGTCAGTCGGAAATTGTAGATATCTTGAATAGGGCGATGACGGTGGAAGCAGTGCCGGATCATGGGCCAATGGCGCCGATAGATGTCACTCACTGGATGATCGTCGTGTAACATTTATGGGTTCGTCCGCGAAGTGTACTTTGCCCTCTACGTCGTACAAAATCTGGTTCAAGGTCTTGTCGTCGGAATTTGACTGTTGAATTAGGGCGACATCAACATCATCGGCCCTCATGCAATGGGTGGGAGCGCCCTCTCTCTCGATACTGGTGCCTACGGGCTTCTCTACCAGCAAACGTGGCTGCGGAACAGGGTGTCGTGTGCGTTGGTGTCGCAGCAACTGACTGGTCAGTTTGAAAGGCCGACCACATTTTTCGCATGGACGCCTGGGTGGCCCATGAATTGAACGTTTATGGCGCTGTAAATGATCCGGGCGCTGAAACGACAGTGTACATATCGTACAGCTATACCGGGCGGTTCCTTCGTGCTTGGTAGCCTCATGGCCGCGCAAGTCGGGCAGACGAGTGAATGATTTCGAGCACGTAGTACAAGTGAACATCTTGGTGGCTGACAGAGTGTCTGATGAAACGGCCAGGCCGCTTCCCTTTTATAGCACGCTAGCTGGTGATCTATTTTTAGCACACTCTACCCCAAGTCGAGGATCGAGACTGGTGTACTGGTGTACGACTGAGCCGCATTGCGCGCGCGCGTGTGTGTCTGTGTGTGTGTGTGTATGTGGGCTGTGGATTTTCCATCCGGGATCTTGTCAACATCCGGGTTTCCAAGTGGGTTTTTCCCGTCGTTCCTCCGTCTTCCATCCGGGTACTGTGGTTTTACATCCGGGTCCCATCTTACAGCCGGGTTTTGGACACCTGCTGACCTCAATAATTAGAATATGACCTCTGTGAGGTCACTTCCGCTTCCGTTCACGTGACCGGAACTGACCCTTCCGGTATTGTTAGCGCGCGCAGGGGCCAAAGGTCAGTTCCGGTCACGTGAACGGAAGCGGAAGTGACCTCACAGAGGTCATATGCAAATTATTGAGGTCAGCAGGTGTCCAAAACCCGGCTGTAAGATGGGACCCGGATGTAAAACCACAGTACCCGGATGGAAGACGGAGGAACGACGCGAAAAACCCACTTGGAAACCCGGATGTTGACAAGATCCCGGATGTAAAATCCACAGCCCACATACACACACACACACACACACACACACACGCGCGCGCGCGCAATGCGGCTCAGTCGTACACCAGTACACCAGTCTCGATCCTCGACTTGGGGTAGAGTGTGATAAAATAGATCACCAGCTAGCGTGCTGTAAAAGGGAAGCGGCCTGGCCGTTTCATCAGACACTCTGTCAACCACCAAGATGTTCACTTGTACTACGTGCTCGAAATCATTCACTCGTCTGCACGACTTGCGCCGCCATGAGGCTACCAAGCACGAAGGAACCGCCCGGTATAACTGTACGATATGTACACTGTCATTTCAGCGCCCGGATCATTTACAGCGCCACACACGTGCACGCCATGAAGTACCCAAGCGTCCATGCGAAGAATGTGGTCGGCTTTTCAAACTGACCAGTCAGTTGCTGTGACACCAACGCACAAGACACCCTGTTCCGCAGCCACGTTTGCTGGTAGAGAAGCCCGTAGGCACCAGTATCGAGACAGAGGGAACTCCCACCCATCGCATGAGGGCCGATGATGATGATGTCGCCCTAATTCAACAGTCAAATTCCGACGAGAAGACCTTGAGCCAGATTTTGTACAACGTAGAGGGCAAAGTACACTTCGCGGACGAACCCATAAATGTTCCTAGCGATCTGTTACATGACGATCATCCAGTGAGTGACATCTATCGGCGCCATTGGCCCATGATCCGGCACTGCTTCCACCGTCATCGCCCTATTCAAGATATCTACAATTTCCGACTGACCGACCTCGCTCTTCTACGCAGCTACGTGAAAGCCATCTTCAACGATCAAACTACGGCCTTCAAGTTGAATCTGGCGTTTGGTTATGTGCTACAGCATAAGGAGGCAGACCAAGTCCGATACTTTTACCCGAGCAGTAGCATCCGGGTATTTGACCAACCCATTACCATCACGGATAAGACGTCGCTAGAGACGATGCTAGAGAAACTGGACACCGTAGATCCCTTGGAATGGGTCCAACAACAACACCCCAACACCCAGTGGGTCGTAGAGAGGATGACCAATGTCACGTTTTTCGTCACCAAGCTGACCGACTACACCATAGGCTGAATGCTTCACCCATGCACTGATGAAAACCATAACATGCCATACATACTCTATATGTCTATACGCTGATCGTTGACGGCGGCAACGCGTGGTGGTGGTGGTGGTGGTGGTAGTGGTGGTGGTGGTGCTGTGAGGATAATAAAACGTGTATTACGCAATGTGCCTGTTGGTGTTGATGTCTCTTGGTTGTGTTTATATTGAATGGATCTGAGCATATTGATGCAATGAGGGGAAGTTTTCGGAGAGAACGTAATTCGACATGGTGCACGATTGGACTCAAACACAAACACACACACGTACGCAATGTTGCTCATGAAAAAACTGGATGCAAGCTGAAGACCCGGATGTAAAACCACAGTACCCGGATGGAGACGGAGGAACGACGGGAAAACCCCACTTGGAAACCCGGATGTTGACAAGATCCCGGCTGTAAAATCCACTGCCCCCCCCCACACACACACACACACGCGAGCGCAATGCGGCTCAGTCGTACACTAGTACATCTCGGTCCTCGACTTGGGGTAGTTGAACTGAGTGTGCTAAAAATAGATCACCAGCTAGCGTGCTATAAAAGGAAAGCGGCCTGGCCGTTTCATCAGACACTGTCAACCACCAAGATGTTCACTTGCACAACTTGCCAGAAGCAGTTTACTCGTCTAGACAATTTACGTCGCCACGACACGGCCACCCACAACGACGGACTGTATACTTGTATAACCTGCGCACGGTCATTTAATCGGGAAGATGCTTTACTGCGCCATGAACGTTCAATTCATGGGCCGCCCAAGCGTCCATGCGAGGATTGTGGTCGGCTTTTCAAACTGACCAGTCAGTTGCTGCGACACCAACGTTTGATTCATGCCCCGGTACCATAGCATGAGCGACAACTTCCTACTGAAGAGGAGCCGCGGAAGGTCAGACCCAGTGAAGATAAGCCCGAGGAGATGAACGCCACTGGTGATGTGATGAAGGAGAGCCCACCTATACCCACAGTTCAGAAGAGCCTGGATATCCAGGAGGACCCCAGCGTTACGGTTTCGAGTCATACGCCTGACAACATCGAAAATTTTCTAGGCGATCTGTTACAGGACAACCATCCAGTGAGTGACATCGATCGGCGCCATTGGTCCATGACACGGCACTGTTTCCACCCTCATGGCCCTATTCAAGATATTTACAATTTCCCACTGACCAACCGCACCCGTCTACGCAGCTACGTGGAAGCCATCTTCAAAGATCAAACTACGGCCTTCAAATTGAATGTCGCTTACGTCACAAAAAAACGGACCAGTTACAGTATTATTATCCCGGCAATAATATCTATGTGTCTGACCAGCCGTTCACCATCATTAACCGAAGGTCACTAGAGACGATGCTGGAGATACTGGACATCGTGGATGCCTTGAGATGGGCACATCCTCAACGCCCCAACATACAATGGGTGGTAGAGAGGGTAACCAATGTCACGTTTTTCCTTACCAAGCTGACCGACCACCGCCATCGGTTGAATGCGTCACCCGTGCACTGATGAATACCATAACATGCCGCACATACTCTCTATGTCTACATGCTGATCGTTGACTTGAGCTCAGTAAACACTTGTACCTAATGTGACGGTGCGTTAAATAATAAAACATGGTGTTTGATATTTCAATTTGTTTTGCTGTGAACATACTAAACATACCCAGGGCGGCTCCCCCAGCCTGGGTAGGGCGGCTCTCCCAGCCTGGGTATGATGTAACATTGGGGATAATAAACTATATAAACATTGCTGAACTTGTTATTCACGACAACCGCTATCCGATTGTATAATACAGAACATATATGGTACAATACAGGAAACATATGGTATAATACAGCACAGATTTGGTATAATACAGGACAGATACTGTATAATACAGCACAGATTTGGTATAATACAGAACATATATTGTATAATACAGGACAAATATGGTACAATACAGGACATATTTGCTATAATACAAGACAGATATTGTATAACACGGGACAGATATTGCATAATACAGCACAGATATTGCATAATACAGCACAGATATGGTGTAATTCAGGACAGATATGGTATAATACAGCACAGATACGGTATAATAGAGGGCAAATATTGTATAATACAGCACAGATTTGGTATAATACAGGACATATATGGTACAATACAGGACAGATATAGTATAATACAGCACAGATTGGTATAATACAGGACAGATACTGTATAATACGCATGACAGATATGGATGGTCCATCTCTACACCAAATACCCTCCTGCACTGCCCCAAAATGCCCACTTTCGCTACTACTCGTACTGATGACGTCACTGATGACGTCAAAGATGCTGTGAACATTCCTCAAATCGGGGTCTACACCCCGAGAGCTACAAAATGACACCTCCCAGGACGCATTCGGACCAAGGATGGTCCATCTCTACCCCAAATACCTTCCTTCCCTGCCCCAAAATGCCCACTTTCGCTACTACTCCTACTGATGACGTCACCGATGACGTGAACATCCCTCAAATCGGGATGTACACCCCGAGAGCTACAAGATAACACCTCCCATAACACAATCGGACCAAGGATGGTCCATCTCGACCCCAAATACCTTCCTGTACTGCCCCAAAATGGCCACTTTACGTACTACAACCAACTGCGCATGCGCAGATTGACGCGACTTGCACTTAAAAACACGCCATTCTGATTCTACCCCACACAAGCTTCACTTTGACACCTCCCACAACCCATTTGGACCCATAGTGGTCCATCTCTACCCCAAACACACACCCACATACCCCCCCAACATGCCTGCTTTCTATACTACGGCCAGACTGCGCATGCGCAGACTATTGCACACGGACGAACCATTAGTCGATACATTACAAACTCTACGGGAGCTTCAAAATAAGACCTCATACGACACCATAGGATCATAAGGGGCTCACCTAGACCCCAAAACGTTCACCCCGTATGGACCTATACCTCCATAGCCATGCAGCATAGGCCTATGGGCCAACCCAGGCCTCGGTGAACTTTTTCCAAAAATGTCACCGCTTCGCTCCGGGACCCCTCCCATCGTGTTCTAAATGACGAGACGTGAAAAACAAGACCAAACAACCCATATCACAATGAACGTGTGTGAATTTCCCAGGTTGAACCTATACCCCCATATAGCCAGTAAGGGACTATATGGGCTATATGGTACTTTTCCAAAAATTTCACCTTTTCGCTCCGGGACCCTTCCCATCGTGTTCTAAATGACGAGACAAGAAAAACAAGACCCCACAACCCATATCACAATGAACGTGTGTGAATTTCCCAGGTTGAACCTATATCCCCATATAGCCAGCCTATAGGCCTATATACAGGCCTACCCGGTACTTTTCCCAAAAATTTCACCGATTCGCTCCGGGACCCTCCCCATCGTGTTCTAAATGACGAGACGTGAAAAACAAATCCAAGCAACCCATATCACAATGAACGTGTGTTAATTTTCCAGGTTGAACCTATACCCCCATATAGCCAGCCTGTAGGCCTATATACAGACCTCGGTGACTTTTCCCAAAAATTTCACCGATTCGCTCCGGGACCCCTCCCATTGTATTTTTCTCGGCGAGACGAGAAAAACGAGACCCCACAAGCCATAGTAAAGCCCACGAAAAAAATTGACCACCTCCATTTTACATGCACCCACCCCATTGACTTGATAGGCAGGCCCCGATAAGCCCGGGGACCGATATTAGCCCTTTTGGATAGGGTTGATAGGGGTTTTCCCCTAGTTTAGGGGTAAAGTCCGTGTTCCGCTTTTTATAGTTTCGGGGACAAATCCTAATTTTACATGCACCCACCCCATTGACTTGATAGGCAGGTCCCAATAAGCCCGGGGACCGATATTAGCCCTTTTGGCTAGGGTTGATAGGTGTTTTCCCCTATTTTAAGGGTAAAGTCCGTGTTCCGCTTTTTATAGTTTCGGAAAAAAATCCTAATTTGACATGCACCCACCCATGACTGGATGCGTCTTCACGAATGCTTCACTTTGGTACCTCACTCGACCCAATCGGACCATGCAGCGTATTTGAAGTCTGGTGACTACTTTTTCTCCCCGGAAGCTTTTTCCCGCGACCGCATTACCGCCAGACCGCATCACCGCGGATGAATACATGCCCAGAGGCCCTTTGCCGGAACTATAGTCACCCAGAGTTACCTCCCCCTAGACTGGAACTCTTCTGTGCTGGAGATAGTTTTTGGTCTCTTGGCCTGGTGGCGCCCCCTCCTCCACGTGACCTCCACAAAACAGAGTTATTTCCCTGGAAAACGTAACTGGATCGGGTTGCTACCTACTACTTAACTGAATGTGACAAGAGTGCACGACGTGATGCAGTATGATATATGCGACTAAGGAACGATACATGTACCATGTATCTTCTTGTCTGTTTCTACACCTCACGAATGCATTTAATCCAATCCTTCTCTCTATTCCTTGTACCTGAAAATGAAATGCAAGCCTCTCTGGTGAGATCCGACTATTAACGGCAGGAGCTGTGGGTTGTTCCTACGAAAACTTGACATCGTTCTCTAGCTAGAGAGCAACTTTTCTTGATGCAGATATTTTCTCATTGATAACATTAACTCCGCGGTCAAATCTACATGTAGGCATTGGTGGCTGAAATATGGATATACCGATCTCGTGAAAGGTTCGTGTTTTACGAGAACATACAGTCTACTCGATGACAAACCATAATGCATGGTAACGAGGACAAACCATAATGCATGGTAACGCATACACGAATAACCCGTTTTGGCAAGTCTAGCCAAACGGATCGTCTCCCGGTCGACAGTTTCATCTGCTATTCGATGGAGCCGAGCTTCTGACCTTATCATCAAACACTAAATTCCCCCGTCCAGGCAGTGTGATCCGTAAACCTCGACAGACGTTGTGCAGTATATTATCAATTCCAAAGTTTTCCAAGACCCTCTTTCGAACGAAATCTGTGGAGCTTCGCTAAATCGTTCAACTTAAATACTGGTGTAGGTTCTGATTCATGAACATAGATTCTGCAAATTCTGCAAAGAAATATATGTATGAACCAGTTAGGACTTCCTTTCCCTCCTGACGACATGAAGCTTGAGAGAACAGTTGTAGCCATCTTACACCCACAGTACTCTGTCACCGGCAGGTAACTTTGATTACCAACAGGTAACCTTGAAAGAACTTTGGTATCTTCAGATTCAATGGCTCACTCGCATACATGGGCATCTAACGTAGGTGTAACTTGCTTCATGTCATAGCGAAAGTACAAAAACACATGTTCAGGTACAAGATGTTTGTCTGTATCCATTAACTATAATACAGCAGTCCTGGTGTAGGAGGCATGTATATATATATATATATATTTGACTACTATGTTCAGGTATGTGGACCAGATACACATTAGAAAAACAGATTGCAGCATTGACTGAGGGACAACGTTCTGATGATCTGATGAAAAGTACTGCTTTACGAGATCCTTTCAATGAAGCTAACTGTCTAATCTCACCAGGTTTAGCTGTTCATCTAGTGAGTCTCCTATCAAAATACAGGCAATTCATGTGGCGACCATTAGTGTGGAGCCTGGGCTGGTCAGATACATGTAACTTTGGTCATCTCATATAGAGATGTCCAAGGTAACCTGGACTAAACTTACCAAGTTTACATGAACCTTGTTTCACATTTCAATTGCAGCAATCCACTGTGTGAGATAAGTCCAACGGTTAAAACGATTTTTTAAGTTCTCATGCTTAAACAACGAGGTGTTACCACTGGACAGATAGGACACTTTATACCTTGGCATAGCTGATCCGAATATGAGAAGTAACAATATAAACACTGTAGCGTCATCATCCAAAAACACCGGTGTGTTTTATATTTAAACAATAAATACATTAACATCAGCAACTCTTTGTCTGCATAGTATCAGTTCTGGTTTTCATTTGATCATACAGTTTACTTGCTCACTTTAATATTTTACTTCTAAAAATTCTTTCCTCTAGCGATCACTGCCATCTTCTAACATCTGATTTATCACTATATGTTTTACAAACACCAACAAATCCATGTTCAAATTTCATAATAATTAGATTTTCTTTCTTAAATACCTCCCTGATTTTCAATAATCACCCATTTGAACAAGGTATATGACATGAAATATTTGTATCCTTTTTCTACAAAATATAAAAGTACGTACACATCACATACATTTAAAATACATATTACCTTTAGAAGTGTAATTTATAATAAATAACCCTATTTTTCTCTCTTTAGTACTAGATCTGCCACTCGTATAAGTGTTTTTTGAGCAGGAGATTCAGTCAATTGTTGTAGTTGTTTAATGGCCTCTTGGCTGTGCCTCTCTGCCAGTATTTTGGTCTGTCTCACACCATCACTCTGAAAAAGAGTAGCATATAATGTGAAGTTTCTCAGTACAACTTTGGGGGGAGGAGTTTGGTTTAGTTCACTCATATGGTGACAGCCAGTTTTAGAGGTGGAAGGAAGCTGGAGTACCCGGAGAGAACCACCGCCCATCAGCAAGTAGCTGGCCAACTTTCACTCAAGCCCCAGCGGGGCTTGAACCCATGCTGGTTCAGCCATGTGAGGCTAGCAATCACCAGCGACAGCTCAGCCACACAGCGCCCTGTCAACCCAAAGGTAGACAGAACAATACAATACCAGAATTTCTAACCACCCAGCCTATGAATAGTCACTGTCTGGATTGGGCCATTGTCGCATAGTCACAATGTCAGTCATCACGGATCAACAAAGGCTCAGACTTCATGATTAATGGGATGATGTAGTGGCAAATTTTTGGAAGTCATATAATAGGAAAGGGTATCTTATTTGGTGTATTTTGCTTGAATGTAGTAAAGTCATACATCAAAATGTTCCTTGTCCCATGGAGAATCCCACCATAACAGGTTTGACATGCAGGCTAAATAAATAAAAATCGACAAAAACAATTTTCTTGGGAGTGCCAGCAAACGTCCACAAATAAGAAACACATACTATTTAAAAGTACATTTAAAAATCTATATTGTCTCTGCTACAAAAGACTATCTTAGAAAAGAAAATTTAATTGGAAAGTATTTTTAAAAGATTTTTTATCATTTACTATGTCAAGGAGAATTATAATTCATGTCGGCCAATGTGAACAACAGTCCAAAGCTGTGTAGAGTTATCAAAGACCAACCTGTTTTACATGTAGTTTGAAAAGCGAATGTATCTAACCAGTTTGTGCAGTCAGTGGTGGAAATGCCCTGGATTCTTTCTATTCAATCCCCAATTGCCTATTGTGGTCCATTCATTCACAGGTTGTTATGATTGTGCCTGGTCCTAAAAAAAGTTGCATATTAACTAATTGCCAGTGGACACAAATATGTGGTTTGATCCATATGTCAAGTAGACTCAGTTCACATGAAATTTCTGGACTGAGAAAATTACTGATAAAGAAAACATGAGGCAGAACCTAAAAGGTGCAACAACCCCTCAGCCAGACAGTTTTAGTCAGTGTATATTGGTACACAATGAATGGAAAATGCATATGTAAAAGCCTGAAAGATTTGGTTGAATGCAGAAGATGCTTTAGCAGTGGCTTGTAAAAGATTACATGAATTGCAGGCAAGCACCTAAAAGGTGCGTGGACCCCTCAGCCTGTTTTTTTTTAGTCAAGTGGGATCAGGGCTGCATCTAGAGCCAATTTAGTTTCGGAAAACATATGGGTGCCCAAAACTCAAATGAAACAAAAAACGAAAGTGTTGTTGTTGTTCAATTTGAAAGGATTTCTGAAGGAAATACTCCTAGAAAAAGCTTCTAGGAGCCTCAATATCGATACGATTTAATAGCTGGGTATTGAATTTCATGTTAATAAACCTCTGTGTTGTGACTGATCACATGCAGGCTCTTTGCGCCGAAATTCACTTAAAAGAATTGGACCCTCAATAATGAATTACGAAAAGGAACTGGGAGTTTGGGATCGGAACCTGCAAAAAATCCCTGGATACCGTATATAACAGACTTCGGTTTCACGTGAGTGGTGTGCTGGGATTACAGCATGCAAGAAAGTGTAGCTTTATCAGTGGCAATTTATGCATTGCACAAGTGTGATAACAAGTAAACACACTGATTGACACAGGCCCACCCTTATCATTATTTGGGGGGGGGGGGGGCATAAGCTCCAGGTATGCAAACTGGTTCAAAATTGCCCAGAGTCAGGCTAAAAATGGGCTCTCCTAATCACTTGTTTTAAATAATTTCCAAGGTACAGTAACATGTTTGGTGACAAAAATTGAAGCATTATGTTGTACCAGTTAAATGTGTGGACACAAATATGGTTCATGCAATTTAAGTATTAGGATAAATCATATGATGAAGAATAGATTGATTTAATAGCAAAATTAAAGAAAAATGTTGTCCTCCATTCAATGAGAGTCTTGAATGGACCAGGCTTTCTTGTATCAGGGAACCGTCAAGATTCACAATGAAACATGCAACCAAGGGTTCCCGATGGGCATAGATGCAAAAGCTAAGCCATCAATAAATAATAATAAAAAAATCAAAAACAAATCATGAAATTATCATAGCCATCTGAAAATCTAATCATTTCATCAGTCAACATTCAGGAAGCTCTCACCAAAGTTTTGTCAGGCCCGACTTGATAGATCTGTAGATATCCAGCGGACAAGAACATGTTGATGGGCATATAGTTAACAGTGCAAAAGCTGAGCCATCAATAAATAATAAAAAAAAAAAATTAAAAATCATGAAATCATCATAGCTATCTGAAAATCTAATCATTTCATCGGTCAACATTCAGGAAGCTCTCACCAAAGTTTGGTCAGGCCCGACTTCATAGATATGAAGATATTCAGCGGACAAGAACATGTTGACGGACGGACGGACGGACGTACGTACATGGCAACGACAAGACCCCACAGCCCTATGTGTGGTATGTTGGAGGAATTGGAGAACTAAATAAAATATGGCGGAACAACAAAAATATTCTGAACAAAAACAAAAGGTTGCAAGCCATTCTTGCTTGAGCCCTTATAATAATCTGAAAAATCGACCATAGAGGTCCTGGTCCCCCGCTAGCAGCACTAGTTATGGTGGATTACATCCACCATAACTGGCACTGCTGCTGCGGGGGCCATGGACCTCTATGGTCGATTTTCTTTGGTCGATGATATCTCATATCATTGATGAAAAGTATGATTTGAAAATGGAGATATCGCTGATGAGCGATCCAGTATGGCTGATGGTGGCCATATTGGATTAAGCACGTCCTTGGAAAACAATCCTAATCCTTCTCTCAACAAAGTCAAGGCACTCCCAAGGTATGAAGTAGATCGATTGAATCGTTCTCGAGTTATTGTCCAGACAAGATCCAACTGCTTATTCAAGAAATTTTATTTAAAGTCGGTTGTCAGTTTTAAAACATGATAAACATTAGCTCTGAGCGAGCTATTTTACCGACATAACATTGATATAACATAGACAATAAAAAGTATAAAAATATAAGTAAAACGATATCACAATTTCTAAAGTAATTATGTACATGAGGGATATATCCCAAGTTATAGATTTTATATATGATTAAATGCGATTTAAAATGAGTACATGTAGAAACGAGATTAGAAATGATAAACATATATTAAGAATTTACGAGCAGTTAAGAATTTATATGGTATTTGATTATATACATTTAAAACTAGAGCATATAAGAATAAGACTAGAAACGATAAACAATTGTGTACATGTAATTAAGAGTTTACAGGCAGTTAAGAAATTGTCTGATTAAACACAATTTAAAATTTAAAATTAGGTACATGTAAAATGAGACTAGAAATGATGAATGAATGTGTACAATTAAGAAAGTATATCTGATTATAAATAATTTAAAATTTAGTACATATAGGGACTAGACTAGAAATGATAAAGAGCTGTACATATAATTAAGAAGCTGAACTCCTACACATGGCACATTTGCAGCTAGGACCACACCAGCTCCTTAGTAGTCTGCGAAAGTCATTGAAATTCTCAACCTTTCTGAATTCGTTCGGCAGACCATTCCAGATCTGTGTAGCCTGAAATCTAAAAGACTTGTTGCCATATGTAGTAGTTCGGACCCGTGGTACATATAAGACATTATCTGATTTAAGAGAATAAGAACAATTACGTTTCTGTATCAAGTCATTAAGAAATTTAGGTGAATTACCGTTTAAGATTTTAAAAACTTCAGTTGCTATGGACCTAAGTCTACTTAATTCTAAGGAGGGAAGTTTTGATTTGTGCAGTAAGTCATCATAGCTACTTTCCCAATCCCGATAAACAAAACGTAGTGCTCTATACTGGAGTTTTTCCATTTTTACATTACATTGTTTACTGCAGAAGTGCCAGACTAAAGGACAATAATTAAAATTCGAACGAATAAAACATTTGTAAATGAGAAGCTTAGTGTTGATAGATAACATGTAACTAAGCCTGGCGAGAACATTTAATTGTTGTCCGGCTTTCTTACACAGGTTAGATATGTGAGAGTCAAACTTAAGGAGATAGTCAATATAATCCAATATGGCTGACGGCGGCCATATTAGATTACGCACATTGCTGAAAAACAACCCCAACCGTCCTCTCACCAATGTCAAGGCACACCCCAAGTTTGAAGTTGATCGGTTAAATCGTTCACGAGTTATTCTCCGGACAAGAAAATCTAAGATCCAACTGCTTATAATCCAATATGGCTGACGGCGGCCATATTAGATTACGCACATTGCTGGAAAACAATCCCAACCGTCCTCTCGCCAATGTCAAGGCACACCCCAAGTTTAAAGTTGATCGGTTAAATCGTTCACGAGTTATTGTCCGGACCAGAAAATCTTACGGAATTACGGACACCGGTCCCCCGCCCCCCACCACTAAGTAGCGGGGGACAACAATAATAAATTCTTCCGATTTTCAGTGGGAGCCGAGCAATATAAAGTTTTTGATAGGAATACGAAGCTGCATGCACATCTAAAACCCCTCAGCTCTGGGATCGATGTGCTGTATACCAAGTTTCATATAGAACACTTCAATGGTACAAGAGATTACATCATTAAAAATTTTGCATAAATTAAAGATGGCCGCCAAGGCTTCAACCAATCAGGGAAACTGGTTTGGTCATTCTTTTAAAGTTTCTTGATTTATCGATAATCTATACCAAGTTTCACACCGAACAGCGAAATGGTTTCCGAGATACACAAGATTCATGGTTTCGCATAAATTAAAGATGGCCGCCAAAGTGTCCACCCAATCGGGTCCAGATTCAACAGGGTCCTGGGTCACAAGCATATGGATGTGCACAGCAAGTTTGGTGTACCTAGGGTAGGTCGTTCTAAAGATATCTTGGTAAAGAGAAAGCTGTAACGGTTTTGTATAAATTAAAGATGGCCGCCAAAGTTTCCAACCAATCGGGTCCAAATTCAATAGGCTTGTGGTTGACCACCCAACAATCCTGCATACCAAATTTGAAGCAGCAGCAACGGTTTGGGTTCTAGACCGGTCACAAGAATTGTTGACGACGGACGACCAGACGATCGGACGACTGGACGACCGGACGTACTTGCCGACGACAATAGGCTGAGGGGTAAAAATTATTTAAAAATACTTCCCAGAACATTTTTCATATCTAACATTTACTTTGTTGTAGCATGCACTTCACAGAGGTACTTCTGCTGGTAGTCCTAAGAACAATTGTTTTTGGAGATTTTTATTTATGTAGATATACCCACATGTCAAACATGTTATGGTGGGATTCTCCATGTGACAAGGAACATTTTTATGTATGACTTTACTACATTGAAGCAGAATACACCAAAGAAGAGTCTCTTTTCTATTATATGACTTTCAAAAAATTGCCACATCAGCGCTTAAACAAAGGTGATGTCACAATGACAACCCCATACATACAGACATAATGATAATCACAGAAGCTGGGTTATAGTGATATACAATCAGCATCAATCCGGTCGATACTTGGTGTAAGAACGCATTGTTGAGGCTTTTGTTGAGGCTTTTGTGCAGCTGAAAAGGGTCACGTCTAGACGCATTGTTGAGCTCAGACAGGCTATTGTATGCTTTGTCTTGTGCGTTCTTACACCAAGTATAAACCATCAATCCAAATAAGGTACATATATTGTTGATCTAAACTCAATATTTCCATTAAAATGAGTGGATCAATATTGGTGTGAACATATCATAAATATACAGTTTGACTCGATCTGATGCAGGTATATGTCATCAGTCGACCCAGACAAGTGAGGCACCCATGGGGTTCCTGGGTGTGAAAAGGAATAGGACGCCACCTGTGGGTTTCCAGGTGTGAACAGGAATAGGACCCCAGCCGTGTGGTTCCCGGGTTTGGAAAGGAATAGTACCCCACCCGTGTGGTTCCCGGGTTTTGAAAGAAATAGGACCCCACTGTGGGTTCCTGGATGTTAAAGGAATAGGATCCCACCTGTGGGTTCCCGGTTGTGAAAAGGAATAGGACCCCACCCGTGGGGTTCCCGGGTGCGAGAAGAGATAGGAACCAGATGTCAAGATATGACTGAAATAGTGCTGAAAGTGACAATAAATCACATTCACTAACGCCATATATGTATGCTCAAATAACTGAAAATGTTCCAATTGTGTTTTGCACATTCCAAGATGGAAGGATGTTTAGAGAATTTTAACGCTAAGGGGTGTTCCACAAAGAATGGATGTCCCCATAATTGCATTCCCATGGCACCAGATTGTAAGCCTCCTACCGTCAGATATACCCTCTGATAATTGCACTGGGGTCGAACCAATGCACCAATGAGATCAGCATGTCGCGGTTAAACAAAACATTGTACCATGTGTTCTTGTGTACTAATTTAGCATGAAACTTGTTTACTTCATATACAAGATATACTTGATACATGTCCCATCTCTCGTATGCAAATACATGCTCCCTGCATCAATGATGAAATCCCTGAAGGGTTTAAGTTCCCCCCGATGTTGAAACAATTGATTTGGCTTGGAAAAGCAACTTTCAGCACCTGACAAGTAGAGTAATCTCAAGTGAGATCTAGTGGCAAGGTACCCACAATTACCGATTTTGTCCTAATCCGGTCAGGTTTTCAGAAGCTATACCAAATTTTAGAAGAACATCTGTTCAGTTTTTCAGAAGTTATTGTTCTGAAACAAAGATGGACAGACGGATGCAGGGACCCCAATACTATAGTTCCCCTTTAGTCCTTCAGGAGTCGGGGGACAAAAATGGATACAGACTGAATGCACATGCGTGTTGTGTTTTTCTACATGGTGCAGTCAGAGGGTGTAACACCGACAGTTTTTGAGGTTACAAACTCTGATAATGGGAGAATGACTAACTGGGGATTCTCCAGCAATGCTCATAAATTTGATTGATCGAGGTGTAGTTATGGAGAGGTCTCCTCGACATAAATTTATCTTCAGGAATAAGGCGTTCCATGGAATTAAATACAATTGATGTGATAATTTAGGATGTGTTACTTTGCGAAGAGTGGCTGTATGGCTCCACCATATTCATATTCATGAGGCTCTATGGACAGTGACGTTCTTGTCCCACATACATGACATAAGATAACAAGAGGTGACATATTAGTAATGTCACATTCTTTGTTACAATGCTATCCTTACTCCCACTGAACTCAACCCCATTCTTCCTCCACCCTGACGTACCAAATGGTGACTCCCCACGGTTGGTTAGCACAGAATAAATACTCTCCATCTCCGACATAGATTGGATTATTCCTTTAAACATGTCAATTCACAAAGACAGTATCAAGGAGGAAAGGTAGAGCAGAAAACATGTTCACACAAATTGTCCTTTAATATGTATGTGTACCTTTATGACAAGTTGCCTGGCAGTCTCCACATCTCCTTCCTCACAGAACCGTCTCATTATCATGGAATTCAGCTCGGGATACTATACAAATTGAAAAATGAGACAATAATAGATTGGTTTTGTTAGCCGAAGTTAGTGAAGACATGCGAACATCCACATATACCGAGTTCAAATAATTAGAACTAACCAATGGACATGATGGACAACATTGCACAGCAAAAGGTTTGTCAGAATGTGATGTACATTTTATTGAGAGATAGAATAACTTGACTACCTACCCATGTGACCTTCAACTCGTAACCCAGTATGTTAATTCCAAAAGTAATACGCTAAATTTGATCATGAACAAATACCTCATTAAGTACCTGAGGACTAATGTCCATTCACTTTCTACATTCAATAAATGAAGGACTATTCTCCATGGGTTCAAGATGACTGAGCTGACACAAGAAGACACAGGTCAAGCTGTATTTCAGGAAATCAAATTGAAAATCATGGCCAACAGGCAAGCGGATGTAATGTACGTTAGCTGCTAATGCCATTGTGCAGTTGTTCAATTTTTCTGCAGTTTGTTCACTTAAATGTTGTATTGTCTTTTTTTTATTGTTCACAAGCCCAGTGAAAATTTCAACAATAACAATCGGTATGTAAAATATGTATATTCAAGAATATCGGAGTAATAAATCACCTCTTGAGCAGCAAATAACACAGGGGCTGTGGCTAGGCCTAACTTAAGGTCAGCAGCAGTTGGTTTACCCAGTATAGCCTCTGTAGATACAAAATCTAGCAGATCATCTATTAACTGAAATCAAGGTAAAACATAACGTAGAGTACATTTTTGTGTATATAACTCAGCAAAGTTCAAATGTTGGCTTGCTCAGGACAATTTCAGGGTTGGGCATATGAGGGCATTACATTAGCTAATTCCAGAAAATCCCAAATATGATTTAGTCAATTGATGACAGACTGCTATGTGACATACTTACAAGATATTAACTGTACATATTTTTATTAGACCTTGAACTGTACCCACCTGAAATGCTATTCCTATATGTCTGCCATATTGATAAGCCATCTCTACAATGTCCTCATTGCAGTTCCCTAAAACAGCAACCTACAATGCAGGAAAGTGGAGAAATGTTCAGAATTCAACATTGTCACCAGGGCTTTAGATCACACTAATTTGGACACACTGGAAAGGCAAATTTTTTTAGGCAGGAAAATGCACTCAAATTAGTGAAAATATTCAAAGTCCCTGAAGTTTGGCAAAATAGGAAGGCTTTGAGTCAAATATGAGGCTTAATTGATGAGGAATGTGTATGAACACAACTGAACATTGATTCTCAATGCAAGAAACCTAATTTTTTTTGGTTCTCGAATTTGGGCGCATCCTAATTTGAGCACTACGTTCAACGTTGTATCTAGGGTGTAATCTAAAGCCTTGGTCACAAATTAATTTTCTTTAATAAACTTCTAAACCCAGCCATTTGCTGCATTCTTAATCAGTGCAGCTGATATTTCCATATTATCAGAAAACAAGTTGATCTCACAAGCCCAAACTATCAGTGTCCTTGAAAAACAGTGACAGGATAGGGGAAGTTATGTGAAATATCTATGTGAAATTTGGCAACACAATAGATCAACATCATAGGTATTCCAACTGGTACTAATTGTGCACCCCTATTGGCTGACATGTATCTGTTCTCCTATGAATATGACTGTATGCAGGTGCTTTCAAAAACTGATCCATTCAAAGCCCGTTCCTTCTCATTCACCAAACGCTATCTGGATGATCTTCTCGCTGTGGATAATCGCTATATAAATGACGCAGTGAAGGATATATATCCACCTTCACTGGATTTAAAGGAAACTACAGATAGCCCTACAGGCACATCGTATTTAGACTTATATCTCTATAAAAATGAAGCAGGCCTTCTCTCTCGTCGACTTTATGACAAAAGAGATGATTACAATTTCAACATCGTAAACTATCCCTTTCTGGACAGTAATACTCCAGTGGGACCTGCATATGGCATTTACGTATCTCGCCTACTAGCATTTGCTAGATCCTGTGTTAAATGTGATGATTTTAATCAACGTCACAAAATATTGTTGCAGAAACTTATAAAACAGGGCTATACCACCAAGCGCCTCCACTCAAAGTTTCTCAAATTTGGCGATACATATCACATGCCGATAGCAATATACGAGCGTAGCATGCAAGATCTATGGCGTTACATTTCGTAACTGTGTCTAATTTCTGCTTAACCTGGGGCTAGGGGTCGTATGAACCCATGTACTTCAAAATTCTCATGGTGCTCATATGAATAGTCACAATCAAAGTGTGATTGAGATACATCATTCTCTAGATGATGACTTTACAACGAATATTATGGATTAAAAATACTGATCAGTGATACGGATTTGATATTTTTGGAACATCATGATGTCTTGCCGGCATCATTGAAAACTGCTGACCGCTTCTCTCTTGCAGGAAACAAGCCTATGTTTATGTATACTATGATTGTCTTTTTGAATTTGGTGGTAATACTGTTATATAGAATATGGAATAGGTCTTTTGATTATGGACGTAGATATTCTTTAATGGACGACTGAATTATGAATGACAGACCAGATGCTTGTAATGAAAGTAGAATGAGGATCCGGAATCAAAAGATCAGTGAATATTTTGTTATGATGTTTTGTTTATGAGTGTTAATTGGCAACATAAGGTCCTTGAAATGGAGTCAAGAATTGTATTATTCTTAATGGACTGTCAATGAATACCGAACATGAAGGAAACACAAGGTTTAGTATAACACCCGACACTTTAACTTTTCATCTTGCAAAATTGGAAGTAGAAATATGAAAAGCTCGCTCCCATATACATTCCATCTCGCAAAGCTCTACATCGCTCCCATATTTGAGCTTTCTATCTCGCAAAATTGATGGTAGAAAGATGTAAAGCACTACATGGCTCCCATATTCCACCTTTCCAAAATGAATTAATACTGGACAAATACCAAAGGAATAAAGGAATACCACAGCCATATTTTGCTAAATTTATCCCATTTCTCCCAATATCAGCATTTTGCATTTTACGACATGTGACTTTACTTTGAGTCTGGTATGGTACAATTTTTTTCGGGGAAAAGATGCATGAATAATTTCAATGAGATGTGCTATCTCGCAGACTTGGAGAAATGGGCCAAATTTCAACGAAGTGTTTCTATCGTATTTCGGTAAGACATAAACATATTGGAAATACAAAATATGGAAGCGATATGTTAATAAGCTTCACATCTTATTGTTCTCAATTTTCCTAAATGGGAAGCAGCAAAACCGGAGCTGGAATATACATGTGGGAGCGATGTAGAGCTTTTCATCTTTCTACTTTCAATTTTGCAAGATGGAAAGCTGAATTGTCAAGTGCTACACTGACCCATAAGTACTACAGACAGAAGCCAGACTATATACATGTACATGTTTATCATTGTTTGGCTGATATGAGTGAGCTCAAGTTATATACTTACTGCTTTACAACTGTTGGCCAATAAACTGGCAGTCTTTTTAAATGTTTTCTTGAGATAGTGAGAAAATCGCTCATTTTCATCCTCCTTAGAACCTAGCTGCATAAATTCACCTACAACATACAAGAGATCTAGATGTTCATGTAGAAGATTTAAGTGGCAGCCATTAACAGGCATGTACATTTATCCTTATCCTACATGTACTTATCATATAGTCCAACCAAATCTCTCTCACATTACCATTCCAGAGTTTGATCATATGAATATAGATACAACACAGTCGACGATGTCAATAATACAAGCAATTACAGGTAATCAATCCAGTAAGGCTGTTTCTTGAAACATTTAAATGGAAGGAAACACAAAGTGAAGCAAGTTCTCTACATGAACCACTAGCAGGACATTGATAAAGTGAACAGTTCACATCAATGATGCACAATGAATGGAGGGAATTCCCCATTTCTGTATATTCTGTATTGTATCTTGTTTGGTGTATGTGCCTCTCGTTTAAAGGACTATGTAACAATGATGAATATTGAGGCCATACATGCACTACAGAAATCAGCAATGTACACTCACAGTTTATGTGCTACATGCACTTACCCCTCACGAGATCTTCAATGACCTGAGATAAAATGATGACGACCTCTTCATGACGGATTCTGGCCAGTGCCATGGAGGCGATAGATAAGATGAAATCACCTGCTAGAATGGCCTGTAAAACACCATATTTCAATGTAAGTCAATAGGATTAACAATTTTAGGGAATGAAATCATATAAAAGCTATTAAGAATGGTTGTTGTAAATTAGGAATGAGAATTTAACTAAATTGCATAACCATTTAGGGCTCACATGTTGCATACATATAGTCTACATACAGTTTGTCATGTGTTGGGATTGGTGAAGAACATGTGATGGCTACAGTTGAGCATTCCGTAAGTGTACAATGGTGTAAGCTTTCAGAGTATACGAGCATATCAGGAGGGGCGAGGCTTAGTTTCGGAGTTAGAGAGTGGGGCCCAGTTCCCTTGAAGAATGGATATCACAATGGGTAAATTAATCCAACAACAGCCCAGCTATAAGTGGTCTAAAGGACAGACAGCCAGTGATGAATCCTATTAGCACTTGGCAGAGGGGAAAGCTTAATAGATTTACACTTCTTTGCCATCACAATCCACTTCGAGTCTGAACTGTACTTAATATACATGTAGCATAAACACAACAATTTCAATGATTTAGTGTATTTTCAATCACAGTGACATTGAGCATGGAATTTTTAATGAAGAGTATTCCCCTTTAATTCATGGGTAAGGTAAACCCAAAGTTTGGTACCAATCCATGACATGAAACTGTCTACCAATCGCACAGACAAGCAAAAGTCAACAGACAGACAGACGGATGGAAATCATGATTGCAATATACGGCCTCATCTATCGTTGGGCGTATAAAAACTTAATATCAGTGAACAATACTCAAAATTGGGAGTTCTACATGTTATATGAATCCCTGCAGGGAGAGTACAATTTGTGCTTCACGCATTCACATACTTAGGTTTGAGTGAGTGAGTGAGTGAGTGAGTAATAGGGTTTAACATTGTTTTCAACCTTGTTTCAGTCATATCACGACGATGCCTACATGTGCCAGAACACGAGAGTGCTCACAGTTCCTATTACCCTGGACACTGATCAGCCCAGCCAGTACAGCACCCGGGCTACTAACTCGGGCAGTCGGTAATACATACACCGAATTGAATGGAAATCATCACTCTAACAGAAGCTCTAACATTGGTTAATGCCAAAGTGTCACATGCTATGACGTGCTTCCTTACGAGTGCACTCATTGAGTGATGATTGGCGTGAAATATAATCAACGTCAAGTACAGTATTTATTCACAGGTGTAGTTGGGTTGGAGCAAACAGTTAATTCTCTTCCTTACTTTTCTTTGGCCCCACATATTATTGATGCTGGGTTTGTTCCTGCGTGTATCGGCCGCGTCTATGACATCATCATGAACCAGGCTGGCAGTGTGGATCATCTCTGCTATCATGGCTATCTCGTGTTGTGATGAGGCTATCCTGATAATGAAGACGAGGGCAACAAAATACAGGTTAACATGTATACAAGTAGGCCTACACAAAGAATCTGGGACACAATTAATGAATATTCTAACATGCTCCACGTTATAGCCGTGCGCTGATTGGCCCAGACCTCAAAACATACGGAGATTATCACACGATAATCTTCATTTGTTTGTTGTGAACTGTTTCATTCACGTGCCGAACTGGTGACGTCTCATTCTTGTGACGCAGTGTTACAAAGCTGAGCGACGACTGGTTCATTCACTGCGCAGTGGGCGGAGTTCACACAGCTGCAGCTCGTGAACCGACAACACGCGCGAGCATGGCCTGCAAACCAGTTACGAAATCAAAACAGAATAAGTTTGCAGAAAATTTGCCATTCCGCTTAAGAAATGAGGAACATTTATCATTGTGCATGTTAGAATGGAGTTAATGACCTTCTTAGTGAATATTATCGTGTAATAATTTTTCGATGTTTAGCTTTAGAACTCATCAAAAATGATCATCAATGATTTTCTGATTTTGTGGTCACAGTGACCTTGACCTAAATTTTGGACTTCTCCCCTTTATGTATCTATGGAAAAAAAGTATGATTTTTAACAATTTTCTGATTTTGGGGTCACAGTGACCTTGAACTTTGACCGTGATCTAAAATTTGATATGTTACACACCATCTCCCCCCAAAGGCATCAACAGATACCAAAAAAATACGATATTTAACAATTTCCTGATTGTAGGGTCAGTGACCTTGACCTTTGACCTTGCTCTAAATGTTGATATGTGACCCATCTCCCCCAATTTACCTACTGGCACAAAAAGTGTGATTTTTAATGATTTCCTGATATTGGGGTCACAGTGACCTTGACCTTTGGCCTTGACCAAAATTTTGGTACATGACACATCATCTCCCCTTAAGGTATCTTCAAACAAACAAAAAATCACAATTTTCAACACTTTCCTGGTTTGGAGTCATGGTGACCTTGACCTAAATTTTGGTATGTGACACACTGCCTCCCCCTACTTTATCTACGGACACAAAAAGGTGAATTTTCAATGATTTCCAGATTATCGGCCCACACTGACTTTTGACTGCTGACCTCGACCTCAATCCACTCATAAAAAAAGCAATCTTCAATGATTTCCAGATTTTCAGCCCACAGTGACTTTTGACCACTGACCTCCAACTCAATTTTGGTATGCGACACATCTCCACTGAGTGTATACACTCACAAAAAAGCATGTAGATGGAAAACTAGCAGATATAGACTGGACACCAATGGTTCAATGATTTCCTGTTTTTGTTAGGCCCGTGACCTTTGACCTTACACCAAATTTTGGTATGCAAGACATTGCCCCTCCCTAAGGTATCCACTCACAAAAAATTGGAATGGTAGATAGAAAAGTGTCCCAGATATAGACCGCACACAAGGGACAAATAAACGGATGCTAGGACAGATGGACGGAAACCGCCATCACATAATCTGTCCGCCCTTTGGGCAGGCATATAAAAATTTAGTTCCTGCCTACATGTGGCATTCTCATGGCATCCATTTCATACCATTACCGCCTACTGTCAGATATACCTTCCAATTGAATTCGAGTTAGAAATGCGGCATGCAGCTTCCGTGTGCCTGGCTCTAGGCCAATCAGCATCATCCATTACCAAATGGAGTGAAATGGGCTCAGGATTCCACAGGCAAACAAGGTGAAAGAGAATTAAGGTTTAACATAGCATTCAGCAATATATCAGCTATACAGCGATGATCAAATTCTAAGTATCTTTTACAATCTTAAAATCTATGCAGTCGATAAGAATATGTTTCACTGTGAGATCTTCGTGGCATGGAATACACCTTGGGACTGGCTCTTTTTTTAGTAAATGTTTGTGAGTTAATCAGGTATGGCCGATTCTACATCGCCTGATCATGGTTTGATCGAAAAGTTTCTGGCTGTCAGGTAAGTACAGCCTACAGTTTTTTTGAACTCATGAAGTTTGTTATTATTCGCAGCATCCCATAAAGATTGAAGTCTCACAAGGTGTTGTTCTGTGTGCTCTTGTCATATAGTTCTTCAATACATTATACTGCATTCATTTTGTATCTCTCTCGTATGCAGATGCACACTCCCAGTGTCATTCGAAATCAATTGCACATTTCCCTGCACAGTGAAATCAGAGGGTGTTACATCAACAGATTAGGAGATTACAAACTCTGACAACTGGGGAATGACATGTGGATATAACTCACATCTATAACTACATGTAAGTTTTTAGACGACTTCATCTCAGTTTTGGATCATACACAGGCCTTCAAGTGGCTCACAGAGAAAATATAGGAGGAAATTTGCAAATGAGAAATATAGGAATTTTCTGAATAAAATATAGGAAAATATAGGAAATAAAGGAGTGTAAGACAGGTCTGTACTACATTGTATGTTCCAAACTTGGTAGTTTTATGGTGCTTAAAGTGATCGTAAACCCTCAATTAAAGTTTCCATCAAATAAAAGACCATTGCAAACAGCGTGGGAAAATACCCATTGCAATTTTCTATGATTCTATTACACAGAGCAAACTGCAAATAAAGCATGGTATTCTATGGTGGTCTGTTGCAACCACATCTAGGTCCAGTGATGTCACACGGCCCAAACACATGCATTCCAAACCCTGTATGCACTCTCCAATGCTTGACTCAAGCCCAAGGTGTGCACACCTTGAGTCTCAACACAGACTCACTGTTTCAGTGTGAATGCCTCACCAAAATCTGGGAGATGGCAACTCATAAGTGTCAAGCCAATTCGAATCCTGCATTTAATTTCCCCGACTCTGGCGAAACATGCACACCGGAACAGTGAGTCTGTGTTGAAACTCAAAGTATACACACCCCAAGCCGACAGTGAGTCTGTGTTGAAACTCAAAGTATACACACCCCAAGCCTGAATCAAGCATTGGAAAGAGCACACAAAGTTTGAAACACATGTATTAAGGCAGTGTGACATCACTGGACCTAGACATCATTGCAACAGACCACCACAGAAAACCATGCCCCATTTGCAGTTTACTCTGTAATAAAACCGTAAAAAAATTCCAATAAATATTTTTCGACACTGTTCGCAATGATCTTTCACTTGATGGAATCCCTACCTGAGGGCCCACGATCACTTTAATCAAATTACTTTCACTGAATGCGGTCATAGTAGTGGTTTTTCGGGTGACCTGTTCTGTTATTTGATTCAGCATAAGAGAGATTGAAATGTTTTCATATTTGCCGAGCGAATGTATTTCCTCATGTCAGTTTGACTGATTACAGAGCATTGATGAAAATTTTCATGAGAATAAGTCAAAATATAGGAAATATAGGAGGTTTTGAGTAAAATATAGGAAAATATAGGAATGACTCAAAAATATAGGAAAATATAGGAAATTTAGGAGGCACTTGAAGGCCTGCATACAGTGACCAAGATGATGAACTTAAAACACTAATTTAATTTTCTACTTTCAATCATAGAAATTCAAATTATTGAAAACATAATTACTGGATTTTAAGGAATCCAAAGTTAGTACATTCTGAGGTTTATCAGATGGATGAAAGATCACTTCGAGAAGATGTTTGCAAATTTATCATAATCTGATGTACATGTATGATCCCCACCTGTCGTTAGCCTCTTGATGAATGTTACAAGCTCTGGCCATCACCATGACAACCATGGGACGGAATGCTTTCCCCTGTCCATCAAAATAGTATCGTGCAATGTCTTGGACTTCTCTCTTAGTGCTATGTAGTAACTAGTCCAGAAAAGAAAGACGATATATGTAATTTCCATTCAAAATACATGTACTAAGAGTCAGACATACAAACAAAACAGACATAAACTGATATATACTATCATCATTTAATATGTTTGACCATGTACGCAGAGTAATTTATCAAACAGTTTCAGTTATGTCCTATAAACCCATTGGCATGCTCATGTTGTGTGATTTAGGTTTTAACGTTGCATTCAGCAATAATTCAGCCATATGATACAGCGATGATATAACTAATATATGACTAGCTGGACATGTGTGACTATCCATGTACAGTCAATATGTATGGGAAATTAATCTTCCCTCGTGGCAACAGACATAATTTGGGTAAAACTACTAATACATGTACTTCTGTATGCGAACAAAAATAGAGACAGCTGATATGTTTATTACAGGTTTATGTACATGTATGATGTAGCTATACATATGATCTCAATAAAGGATGAAATAATGTATCATAAACTTACTTGTCTTATGTCTTCAGTCAAGGCAGATAACTCATTATGTACAAGTTTATATGGATCAAGGATTTCTTGGCTGTCAGTGTGTTCATGATGACCAACCGATGATGATGAATGTTTACAGGCACAATGGACAGGATATGTTGATGATCTTTTCGGATTCTGAAATATACAAAATATGACATTCATGGTGAAAAAAGTATGTGTAAGGGTCAGAAATGCTAGCACTGAAGCTGTTGTACAACTAAACGCAAGACATTAAACATACATGTACATGTAATTGTTGTGTAATATATGTTGAGTGTTATTACCCATCATGCCCATTGCAAACACTTGGACTTCCACACTATCATCATTCGAAAAAGTCCATTTTATATTAGGAATGACATGGCCATGTTGTTTGTACTGTTTGCATAGGGTTGAATGTAATCACTGACTACAGTGAGTTCAAGTTTGATCTGAATTCCAGTCATTTTGTACAGACAACCCAATCTAAGATGACATGTTTTTAACAATCTTTAGGAATACTTAGACTTGGTACCAAAGTAATTTTGCTTGCCCCATGCATCATTTTTATGTTGTTTTTAAAATGCTGCACGGTGATATAACAGCAAAGGCAACTCATCTAGTAAAGCAGACATTTACTCCATTTTCTCTCTGTGGACTATCTTCAATAAAAGTCACCCAATCTCGTTGCCCAATTCCAAGTGCATGAATTAGGGGAGGGGAAGACCTGTGGGGGGAAGCAGGATGAGAAAATGGGCAAGCATTCAACAGATGGTGATGCTCTAAACATATTTTCACTGGCACTGTTGTAGTTGATCAAAATGCCTAGGGATGAGATTCCAGTTGTGGGAGGAGGGGGGGGGGGAGGAGAGTAGTTTTGACTGACAGTCATCATTTGGAACTTTGGCTTCGCCAGGCATGTAAATTATTTGAAATTTACCTCAAAATGTAGAGATTTAGTTTCCCCATGGCTATGATAGCTCCAGTGGGGGCCTTCTTCTATACTATGTGAGAAAAAGGCCCCGGCCCCAAACCACTCACCAGAATAGTTGTTGGAAAAGTGCCAGATGAGCAATATTTGCTGAAGCCGTTGATCATGCCATCAGCCATAACCAATAAAATAATTCATATTTTTTTACTTTTTTGGGGGTAAAATCTCCACTTACCTTCCATATAACACCTTGTTTATGAGTGACTGTCCATTTGTAGCTTTACAAGACATCTAAATTCGGACGAGGGGGGTAAAACTGTCCATTGTGGTGTTTGGCGGCAATGTGAACAGTTTTACCCCCTCGTCCGAGTTTAGATATCTTGCAAAGCTAAAAAGGACAGTCACTCATAAAAAAGGTGTTTTATGAAAGGTAAGTGGACATAGAATCAAATTATTTTATTGGTGATGATCAATGGGTATTGCCCATCTGTCACTTTCCCAACAACTACATCTGGTGAGTGGTTTAGGGCCAGGGCCTTGTTCACACGTAGTATAGAAGAAGGCCCCACTGGAGCTATGGCTACGGTTGTTCAGACATAGTCCGACATGCAGCCTCTACAAAATATTTTGTAATACTAATTCTATTGAATGTAGGGTCTGCCAGTTTAACCGACAAAAACTTCTAGCTTTGTCTGGCAGCCAGGAAACGATACTTTGTACGCCATTTTCTCCACCCAAAATAATGAAACCCACCTTTTAAGTTAAATGACAGGCCTGAAATCCGTTCTAAACATTTCGAGGGTAGTTTATTCAAGCATTATCACAACAACACAGCTTTCCTGAACCCAATGTAGCCCAATAACTCACTAAATTCAACATTGATTTTCGGTTCAAGAAACAAGTGTTTTTGTGAGAATGCTTGAATAAACTAACCACAGAACGTTTAGAATGAATTTCAAGCCTGTGATTTAACTTTTAAGATATGTGTTTCATTATTTCGGGTGGAGAAAATGGCGTAAGGTTATAAAGTATCGTTTTTTGGCTGTCAGACATTTCGGTCGGGCCGCTAAAAGATTTTGCCAGTATTATAAAATATCTTGTATGGGCTTTGGATCAGATGTCGTAAACTTTTCACAGTTTATTTTAATTTTATATAAAAGTAATTTCTTGAGAGACACAAAACAGACCTGGTACCATTAGTGAGAGAGACAGAGAGAATTAACAATATGACGGAATCAAGACCTTTCCCTGGGAGGAGTTTCGTGGGTTACATACGTGACCTTTCCAGCATGTGCGGGAGCAGTTATTAACTTGACTATCTGGGTGCCTCTAAACCACGAGAGAGAGAGAGAGCAATTCTCTTACAGCAGACGAAAGTCACAATTTTATGCTGAATTGTTATAAATATCATCGTTAATGCACTTAAATTTATTTGGGTAGTTTTAGAAGAAATAATATAATATTTGGACAATTTATCAATATGACCTGTTCACGATCAACGACTGTTCACAGCGACTGTTATTTGGACGAAAAACTAAATTATTTCATCTCCTGAAAATTTTCGGCAATATTTAGAAGTATATAACTCTTCGGCTGTCAATAGCTGATATATCCACTAATCAGTTGATGTTAATTTTAATAATATATTTGAAATCCTGATGAAATTCTGATTTAAAAAATATATAGATTGATACATTTTGATGCTATTTCATGATGAAAAATTCAACCGGAAGATGACACTGATTTAGTGGAAATGTGAGTTTTCTGCCATTTGACTGTGAACGCTCGTTCGAAGATAGAGAGGGAGTCAAAGAAAACCAATGACTATGCCCCATGCCACATGACATAAACACAGTTGTCGAAATGGGATTGTTGTCTGGCTTGACATATACAGACCTCTCAAGTTATACTTTTGCCAAGGTGTGAGATTTGAGTATATCATCCCTGGGGATACAAGCCCCCCAAAAAGGAGAATTTCTAGGCATCATTTCATACAATTTTTCGCATTTTTTTTTATATAACAGCCTACCATTATACATTTCACCCTTCACTGAGGCTAAAAATGGATACTTTACAACCAAGTCCAGGAAAATTTTGAAATTACTGACTCCTTTTTCTGCAACCTGGAGCAATTTTTAAGGATTCTTGGTTATTTTACAAATAATTTCATGAAAATGCATGAGATTTTGATATAGCTGCGTGAGACAGATGCCAAATGGCTGCGTGAGTCTCAAGCCGAATGTGTGAGGGTTGATATGTCTGCATATATTTGTCATGTTGGTTGGTGATAAAATGGACTCCCCGTGTGATTGAAACCACAAACTTTTAAAAAATAATAATACTTCCAATCGTAGAAATTGTGACCGACAAATTAAACTTCACCACACATACTCAATCCACATAGAAAGTCACCACGTCCTCAAAACGTGCGCACATGCGAGGTGTATGAAAACTGATCCCAAGCCGCATAGGCTGCGTGTCTGTCAGACAGAAATGACAAAGTTTGTCATTTCGAGGTTTCAAAATTTTGATAAATCATTTATTTGAGTACGGTATATTGATAAGATAAGACTTGATAAGTAAAAGTGTGAAATTGGAGCAAAATTCCCATTCGTGCTTCACTTAAAATAGAAAACTCAGTTCTCATGTGAGTAAATGGAGCCGCACTAGGACGGTAATGAAACTGACGAAATATTGCTCAAAATTTACTAAAATAAACTTCCAATGCAACAACAACAACACTATACTAAAAATCCTTTCAGCTTTTCACTGACAGTGCCTACAAATTTTGCCAAGTGTTACAAACATCTTACCTTCAAAGAAGATCTATAAAATAAAGATGGATATTTTGTATAAAATCTACATATCTGTGGTTGCCTTATTACACCAAATCTCCCCGAACACCCATCCACAGCCGCGACAAACTGTGGCACATTTTTCAGCAGTCGACGGGTCGCCATGCTGCGGCTGACCCTGTGACCTTGATAAACCCTGACCTTCGAGGTTTTCCCCCTTTTGGACACAGTGGCTTGGTTAGCAGATCATAATGGTGTCTTCGTCGATATTGTTGTTAATAATTTTTGTTTTCAAGAATGTAATTATTTCCCAGTTTTTCATACACCACAATGACAGTGGATATAATAAATCTGCGTTCTTTACGAAAGACTTTATAGATAAAGATATGGTCGAGGAGGGGTATATTATGTGGTTGTTCGTAACATGTGTCTAATTCCGCTTAACCCGGGGCTAGGGGCCGTATGAGCCCATGTACTTCAAGATCCTCATGGTACTCATATGAACAGTTCAAAGCGTGACTGAGGTACATCAAGATGACGACTCTATAACGAATATTATGGATGGATCAGCGGGATTTGATATTTTGGAACATCAACTTGCATCACACAAGCCCATTTGTCCTAATACTGTTATATGTTGGAATAGGTCTCGCGGACTCTAATGGACGACGGCTGGATTATGAATGACGGACTAGACGCTTGTAATCCCTGTCACAATTCGTCACATTTTTTTAAAATGACGAATTGTGGCAGGGATGGCCAACCATACACACCCTTCCTGAGTTTATTCACTTGAACGCATCTCCAGCCATCTGGGATCCTGGAGCTTCCGGGGCCTAGGCGGCCCCTAGACCCTCAGTAGTATATAAACCGCGTATTAACTCATATTGACCTGGCGTCAAATTCACCGCTGAGTGCACTCTACCCCATGATGCATCACTTTTGTAACGCCGTTTCATTTCCGGTGTGACTCAATCGGGCGTGACCTTGGAGCGCGGAGGGTCGAACCCCCCCCCACTGAAACCATGGAAAGGAAGACATATAGTAATATCTACAGATGTTGTACCATGTTATTATCACCAGTCTGGCATCCGTGCGACCCAGGGTCGAGCGTTTATTGTCCAGTATATCTTCGCAAAAAATTAACAAACAAAATGGCGGCTCCGCTTGCTGTGGGGACGCCGTTCCGACATCACGGCATGGGGGAGTGGGTGTATGTAAAAGTTTCTCCAGCAAAAAATATAAAAAGCGGAACACGGACTTTACCCCTACGATAGGGGGAAACTATCAACCATGTCCAAAAGGGCTAATATCTGTTCTCCGGGCTTATCGGGATCTGCTGAGAGAGGTAGGGTGGGGAAGTGGGTGTATGTAAAATGAGAATTTGTCCCCGAAATATAAAAAGCGGAACACGGACTTTACCCCTACAATAGGGGAATGATTCGCACATTTGCATCTATACGGGAAAATGCCTGTATGGGGTATGGGGGTGGTCATTTTTTTGTGGATTTTACTATGGGTTGTGGGGTCTTGTTTTCTTCGTCTCGCTATGTAAAACACGATGGGAAGTCTCGGAGCTAAGCGGTGAAATTTTTCGAAAAGTCACGGAGGTCTGGATAGGCCCATAGGCCTATACTGGCTCAGTGGATAGGTCCATACTGAGCAATTCACACATGTTCATTGCGGTATGGGTTGTTTGGTCTTGTTCTTCACGTGTCACCACGTAAAACACGATGGGAAGGGTCTCGACGTTAAGCTGTGAAATTTTTCGAAAAGTTCACGGAAGTCTGGATAGGCCCATACTGGCTCAGTGGATAGTCCATACTGGGCAATTCACACATGTTCATTGCGGTATGGGTTGTTTGGTCTTGTTTTTCATGTCTCACCACGTAGAACACGATGGGCGGGTTGCCGAAGCTAAGCGATGAAATTTTTCGAAAAGTTCACGGAGGTCTGGATAGGCCAATAGGCCTACTGGCTCAGTGGATAGGTCCATACTGGGTAGACGTTTTGGGGTCTAGGTGAGCCCCTACCCAGACAGCATTGTGACACAGGGCCCGCATGGGCCTAATGTGACAAGTGATATCGGCCCTTTGTGAGCTGCCCTCGTGGGGCCGAACCTTTTTTGCTCCTCGGCCCCATTGGGGCGCCCACATTGGCCTAATGTTGGCCCTGTGTGGGGCCCCATTGACCGTGAGCATGCCGATGAGGGCAAATCATGTATTTGACAAACGGGCCCAATATGATTTGCCAACGTTGGGCCCTTGCTGGTAACCGGAAATTTATTACATTTTATCCCATGCAAACTGGGTTTATATTGAGCGGACTTTTTTCACGTAACTCTAACGTCCGAGTTAAGAGAAAAATCCTCTCAGTATATAGATCATCGGAATCGTTCGTTTACATTGAACGTTCAATGTAATATCCGATGTTTAATGATTTTAACTCAAACCGCATTGATATTGACTGCGCTGATTAACTCTCATGTGGTTTTTAAATCAGTGATTTCTTTTTTTCGAGGAATAAATTAAAAAAATTAAAATTCTATCGATCGGACAGAGTCGGACATGTTTGGCATATAATTCCGATATTGCTCATTAATCACAAACGTAATTATACATGCAGATAAATTTTAAAATTACAATTTACTGCTCATAAAAGTAAAACAAATGAGTAGGTTCATTCAAGGTAGATAACTCTTGGTGTGGGGATGCCCACGGCGGCCCGGTGTGGTTAGGTTAATGTGGAGATGCCCACGTCGGCCCGATGCGGTCAATACATCGCTTGGGCTTTCCCTCGTTGGCCCCACATGACTCGCCAAACATTGGCCCATCGCCGGAAAGCCGGCGTCGGCCCACATTTGCTCTCACTCTCCCCGACGTGGGCCCCACATGGACAATAACACACAATGCCAACGCCGAGATGGCCCTCACTTGGCCTCCATCTCCCGTATCATTCATACCCGCTGGGACAATGCTGGTTTGCCGACGTCGAGCCAATGTCTTAATTGCCGATGTTGGGCCTTCGTCGGGCTAACGTGGCAGATGAAGCCTGTGCAAATGTGGGTTCTTCCATATTTCACCCGCATGGGGCCGACGTGTTTTTGCCTATTCCTACACAGCCCAATTCAGAATGTGGGCTTCCCAATACTCAACCCACTTGGGGCCAGTGTAGGGTTGCCCATGCCCCCACAGCCCGCGACATGCCCACGTTTGCCCAGGTGGGACCAATGAGTACTAGCTGACTGGGTAGTGGTCCGATGGTGTCGTATGAGGTCTTATTTCGAAACTCTCGTGGAGGAGCATCCGACTGGCCTAATGTATCGTCCGTTTTCAATATTCTGCGCATTCTGGCCGTAGTATAGAAAGCAGGCATTTTGGGTGTGCGTGGGTGTGTGTTTGGGGTAGAGATGGACCACTATTGGTCCAAATGGGTCGTGGAAGGTGTCAAAGTGAAGCTTTTGTGGGGTAGAGTCAGAATGGGGTGTTTTTATTGCAAGTCGCGTCAATCTGCGCATGCGCAGTTCGGTGTAGTAAGTAAAGTGGTCATTTTGGGGGTGCGTGTGTTGTGTGTTTGGGGTAGAGATGGACCACTATTGGTCCGAATGTGTCGTGGGAGGTGTCATTTTGTAGCTCTCGGGGTGTAGACCCCGATTTGAGGGATGTCTACAGCATCTGTGACGTCATCGGTACGAGTAGTAGCGAAAGTGGGCATTTTGGGGAAGTGAAGGAAGATATTTGGTGTAGAGATGGACCATCCTTGGTCCGAATGTGTCGTGGGAGGTGTCATTTTTTAGCCCTCGGGGTGTAGACTCCCATTTGAAGGATGTCCACAGCATCTCTGACGTCCTCGGTGACGTCATCAGTAGGAGTAGTAGCGAAAGTGGGCATTTTGGGGAAGTGAAGGAAGGTATTTGGTGTACAGATGGACCATCCATGGTCCGAATGCGTCCTGGGGGGTGTCAGATTGTAGCTCTCGGGGTGCATATCTCGATATGAGGGATGTCCACATCATCTGTGACCTCATCGGTGACGTCATCAGTACGAGTAGTAGCGAAAGTAAATGTACATGTACTTTGTGCATGTCCATGTACATATACCATCTGCGCATGTCCATGTATTCTCTGCATATCCCTGTACATGTGCTATGTGCCTGAACATGGGCCTGTACATGTAATCTGCTCATGTACATATACTCTGTCAATGTACATGTTCCTTGTCCATGTCCATGTCCATGTCCATGTACGGGTAAGATTCTGCTGGTGGGTTGTCAGTCCCGAGAATATTATACAATATATGTCCTGTGTTATACCAAACATGTCCTATATTGTACCATATATATCCTGTACTATACAATATATGTTCTGTATTATACAACATTTATCCTCTATTATACCATATCTGTCATGCAGTATACCATATCTTTGCTGTATTATACCATATCTGTCCTGCATTATACCAAATCTGTGCTGTATTATACCATATCTGTGCTGTGTTATATCATATCTGTCCTGTGTTATACAATATCTGTCCTGTGTTATACCAAATATGTCCTGTATTGTACCATATGTCCTGTATTATACAATATATGTTCTGTATAATACCAAAGCAGTCCTGTAATATACAATATGTCCTGTATTATATCAAATCTGTGCTGCATTATACCATATCTGTCCTGTATTATACCATATGTGTCCTGTATTATACAATATATGTCCTCTATTATACCATATCTGTCCTGCATTATACCATATCTGTGCTGTATTATACCATATCTGTCCTGTGTTTACAATATTTGTCATGTATTATACAATATCTGTCCTGTATTATACCATATCTGTCCTGTGTTATACAATATCTGTCCTGTGTTATACAATATCTGTCCTGTATTGTACCATATATATCCTGTATTATGCAAAATATGTTCTGTTTTATACCAAATCTGTGCTGTATTATACAGTATCTGTCCTGTATTATACCAAATCTGTGCTGTATTATACCAGATCTGTCCTGTGTTTACAATATTTGTCATGTATACCATATCTGTCCTGTATTATGCCATATCCATGCAGTATTATACAATATCTGTCCTGTATTATACCATATCTGTGCTGTATTATACAGCATCTGTCCTGTATTATACCATATCTGTCCTGTATTATACCATATCCATGCAGTATTATACAATATCCGTCCTGTATTATACCATATCCGTCCTGTATATAGAGGATATCAACTGTTTCTTGACGAATGCCATAAATATTTCATCGAGTGGAGTGAGAAAATTGGCATTTTCCCAAGTGGCGAAGCCACGAGTGAAAATGCCAATTTTCTCACCCCACGAGATTTTTATTGGTGTTTATACCAGAAGTATATATTTTTATTGTACTACTTTATTCTGGATGTTTGAAAACATTAGAATAATTCAGATCTTGTTGGGGTTTTCGACTAAAGATACACTGAAACATTGATTATCGTCACCCTGACGTCATTCACGGACTACTTTACTGTCAACAAATCGCACGTGCTGCGGTACATCTGCAAGCGAATTTCTTTCAGTCGGGTAACAATGACATCCAGCAGATCTCATGAATTTTATTAGTTTTTTCCTCCAAATAAAGGATTTTCATGCCGACTCGTCAGTCAACTCCCCCCTTCCCTTTCGGCAGAAAAGCACGGTCGATCCCGTGTCGAGCCTGGCTTGTCTCGCTGTTTACACTCGGGCACGACTGACGCGGTTGTTTCTCGCTGACCTTCGTGATTCAACACGGTGTTTGTCTTTGCACAGAATATTCTCATTTCAAATAAAATCTGCATTCGCCCTTGATTTCGTTCATGTCTACCGAAATAGCACAATTTTGATCTAGCAAAATCGCATGGTTACGATAAGTTATAGCCATATTTAGATTTACCGGTCGTGCGTGGTTGTTGTCTGGAGCTTCGACGGTGTTGTAGGCCTACGGAGTTATCATTGTGATCTTGCCAGATTCTGATTGAACAATCACTGACAAGAGTTTACTGTCGTCGAATTAAGTTGTTTTTCATGTTATCACATCAACTTTGGTGCGACATTTTCTTGATATGACCCCATTTTCTGAGGAATTGTGTTTTATTTTCCGCGCTGGTTCGTGTTGCACTCTGCACTGCTCTGGCCCGGCACAGCGTCAGCTTGTGCACACGTACGTGACGAGCCGGTCCCGTTGTTGCCATTCCGGGTATTAGTTTTTCATTTTATGCCTATTTGTGTTTTACTTCCTGTCATGATCTGGTCATCATGAGGCATAATAACATACAAATCTTTCCCAAATATTTAGCTTGTTTTTCTTTGGCGCATAAGCCTCGTGGAGGTACGATCAATGACCACGGTGACATGTATTTGTGCGCTGTGACGTCATTTGTCATATCATCACAGTGATGATATATTTGATATCATCACTGCGGTGAAAATATCGCTTTTATTCGATTGATAAGTTTCACTATCTCATCACCAAGTATATAATAATATACCATATCTGGGCTGTATTATACCATATCTGTCCTGTATTGTAACATATATGTCCTGTACTGTCTATACAATATATGTTCTGTATTATACCATATCTGTCCTGTATTATACCATATCTGTGCTGTATTATACCATATCTGTCCTGTATTTTACCATATCTGTCCAGTATTATACCGAATCTGTGCTGTATTATAACATATCTGTCCTGTATTATACCATATCTGATATTAGACAATATCTTCCCTGTATTTAAGAAATAATTGTTAGCTTTCCGTCCTCTAACTACTCAAATAATGGACGGTAAAACGGATGAACATGTAACCTGTCCATGTGCATGCTCTCTACCCATGTCAATGTACATGCACTTATACATGTACTGTGCACCCATGTCCACGTACTTGTGCCTTGCGCATGTTCATATTCATGCTCTCTATACATGTCAATGTACATTACTCTGCGCATGTTCAGGCACATATACGTTGTCCATGTACAGGTAACCCATCCATATACATGGTCCTTGTCAATATGACGTCACAGATGCTGTGAACATCCCTCAAATCGGGGTCTGCCCATGTACATGTACTCCGCGCAGTTCGTGCGCATGTACACTGCCCATGTACAAGTAATCTATCCATATGTACCCTGTCCATGTAAATGTACTTTGAGCAAGTCCATGTACAAAACTTCTGCGTATGCGCATGTACATGCACTCGTATTCTCTGCATGTCCATATACATGTACTCTGCGCATGTCCATGTATTCTATGCATATCCATGCACATGTATTATGTGCATGTACTATTTGCCTGTACATCTGTTCATGTACATGCACTCTGTCAATGTACATGTTACTTGTCCATGTAAATGTACAATATACAATGCTGTACACAGTAAAATAGGCACCCATGCCAGTGCTTTTCCATGGATACCATGCTGTATACAGTAAAGTACGCCCCATGTCCGTGCTTCTTCCATATATACCATCCTGTACACAGTAAAATACACCCTTATGCCAGTGCTCCTTCCATATATACCATCATATTCACAGTAAAATACGCCCCATACCAATGTTCCTTCCATATATAGCTTGCTGTACACAGTACAATACGCCGCATGCCAGTGCTCCTTCCATATACACACCATGCTGTACGCAGTAAAATACGCCTCATGCCAATGTTCCTTCTATATTTACCATGCTGTACAAAGTAGAATATACCTCATGCCCGTGCCCCTTCCATAAATAGCATGCTGTACACAGTAAAATACACCCCTACGCCAGTGCTCCTTCCATATATACCCTTCTGTACGCAGTGAAATACGCCACACGCCAGTGTTTCTTCCATGTATAGCATGTCATACACAGTAAAATACGCCCCTGTGTCAGTGCTCCTTTCATGTATACCATGCTGCACACAGTAAAATACACCCCATGCCAATGGCCTTTCCATATATACCATGCTGTACACAGTAAAATGCGTCCCATATCAATGATCCTTCCATATTACAAGCGTCTGGTCCGTCATTCATAATTCAGCCGTCGTCCATTAGAGAATATCCGCGTCCATAATCCAAAGACCTATACCATATTCCATATAACAGTATTAGCACCAAATTCAAAAAGACAATCATAGCATACATAAACATAGGCTTGTTTCCTGCAAGAGAGAAGCCGTCAACAGTTTTCAATGATGCCGGCAAGACATCATGATGTTCCAAAAATATCAAATCCGTAACGCTGGTCAGTATTCTTAATCCATAATATTCGTTGTAAAGTCGTCATCTAAAGAATGATGTATCTCAGTCACGCTTTGATTGTGACTGTTCTTGAAGTACATGGGTATATACCATGCTGCATACAGTAAAATACGCCCCATATCAGTTCTTCTTTCATACATACCATACTGAACACAGTAAAAACGCCCCACGCCAGTGCTCCTTCCATATATACCATGATGTACACAGTAACATACGCCTCATGCCAGTGCTCCTTCCATATATACCATGCTGTACACAGTAAAATACACCCTTATGCCAGTGCTCCTTCCATATATAGCATACTGTACACAGTAAAAAAGACGCCCCATACCAGTGCTCCTTCCATATATAGCTTGCTGTACTTAGTAAAATACACCCCATGTCAGTCCTCCTGTCGTATATACCATGCTGTACACAGTAAAATAGGCCCCTGTGTCAGTGCTCCTTCCATGTATACCATGCTGCACACAGTAAAATACGCCCCACGCCAATGGCCCTTCCATATATACCATGCTGTACACAGTAAAATATGTCTCATGCCGGCGTCTCTTCCATATATACCATGCTGCACACAGTAAAATACGCCCCATGTCAGTGCTCCTTTCGTATATACCATGCTGTACACATTGAAATACGCTCCATGTAGATGATCCTTGCATATATACCATCCTGTGAACAGTAAAGTACGCCCCATGTCAGTGCTCCTATCCTATATACCATGCTGTACCCAGTAAAATAGGCCTCTGTGTCAGTGCTCCTTCCTCGTATACCATGCTGCACACAGTAAAATACGCCCCATGTCAGTGCTCCTTTCATATATACCATGCTGTACACAGTAAAATAGGCCCCTATGTCAGAGCTCCTTCCATATATACCATGCTGTACACAGTAAAATACGCCCCATGTCAGTGCTCCTTTCCTATATACCATGCTGTACACAGTGAAATACACCCCATGTTTTTGAATTGAATTGAATTTTTATTCACCAATCAAATGAATAAGTATATACAAAAAATATATCAATTATTACAAAATATGAGCAAACAATATAATCTACATGCAACGCAATAAAGTGATTGTCGGTGCTCCTTGCATATTTACCATCACGTGAACAGTAAAATACACCCCATGCCAGTGCTCCTATCGTATATACCATGCACGGAAGTGACCTTTGACCCATGCGCACCATCATTATCCGGTATTCTGCAAGAGCATTTGGACACCTGTTGACCTCAATAATTTGCATATGACCTCTGTGAGGTCACTTCCGCTTCCGGACACGTGACCGGAACTGACCTTTGGTCCCTGTGCATGCTTGGTACTGAGAGGCCTCGGTGGTCCCATCTTGAGCTGTATCAATAATAGCATCGACATTGGCTTGACGTAATGCTTCAGCTAGAATATCCTCGTTGTCCGGTTCCATCAAGGTGGACACTATAGTGCTCATGGTGAAATGAGGAAGATGGAGCCGTGTGGGCTATTTATAGTGAGACGCTTTTGGTCATAGTGATGCGTTCGAACAAATGTTTTTGTTGTGCTATTGCTCTGACATACGCCGCTTTTCAGTTCGTGCCCGAAGTTTTCAACATCGACGCTGTTCTTTCGATTTCCATATGAACCGAGTTTCTGTCCAGCAATTTTATATGGGTCACGAGGTCGGCATACTGCTGACGTAAAGTCCGCCGTAGTCTGGTTGCCAATGTGTTATGGGCTAAAATTGCGGCTGCCTCTTTCGGGTACCCTTTGTGGTGAAACTTGTTTTCTGTGGCCTCCAACGTCTCGCCCATCCCGGCGTCCATACTTTCTTTGAAGAAATCCTTCCATAGTCTCGAGTTCACGTTGTGCTCATTCCCTTGTACGGGTTTGGGTTGGTCCTTCACGGTTGGGTGATATTCCGGGACTGATGGTATGAATGGGACCTGCTGTATGGGAGCGGGTTGCTGCTGCTGGACGGGTGCTGCTAGGTGTGGACTCGGTGAATGGTATAGGGGTATATGACGTTGTGGTGACCTCTCGCCGGGTAACAGGTGGGTCGTCAACCGGCGATATTCGGGGATATGAGCTTTTAAGTCTATGAACATGTAGCCGTACGGACCACTTGCCGTACCTTGAATCGCCTGCATGAAATGGTCGATGTTCTGAGGATAAATTCGACTACCAAACACACGGATTTGTGCTCTGTCGATGGGGTTGGAGAACAACACAAAGCGTTGGGAGTTCAAGGCAATATCTCTGGACGCCTTCCCTTGAGGGAAGAGATTATGGGCCAAATAGATGACGGAAAGATTCTGATGATGGGATCTTTTGGTAAACAAGTCGGCAACGTGTGAATTGTCCTTGGCCGCATTCATCAGATCATTTAGCACTACCACCTTGTGCTGCTCGGGGTCGAAGAAATACGCTTGATCCATATCGTGAGGAATCCCCGAGACGAAGCTCACATTCTGTAACCTTGTAGTTTCGTAGGCGGGCTGCCGCTGGCTATAACACCTTACAACGCGTGTCGGAGCTGGGGTTGGCACACCTGACTCCAAGAACTTCAGTACCCAGGACATATTTCCACATGCCGTAGGGTCGCTCATCTTCATCGTGTAGGGATGCTCTTCCCCACTTGGTGGACCTATAACGGAACTCGGTAGTGTCTCTTGGTTGTGTTTACATTGAATGTGTGTGAGTATACTATCGTAACGAGAGAAGGTTCTCTGCCAGGACGTACACGTACACGACATGTTGATTAGTCGACCAATACATATGGACGGATGAGGGGCACGTGTTAATCCCTATATGTACAGACACCATCACCACCGGGCGTTCACACCCGTCAACGCCCGGTGGTGGTGGCAGCTCCCGTGGGGCGGAGCTGTTAGATCGGAGCTCTTGGAGTCTGAGCTTGGAGCTCAGAGCTCGGAAGTGACGTCATTGTACGCATGCGCACGCACCTGTGGTGCTCTCGCACCCTGGTGTTCCCTATGCCCTACGGGCTATAGGGTACAGGGTGCACCACATGTACTTGCGCATGCGTATGATCACGTCACTTCCGAGCTCTGAGCTCAAGACGCTCCGTCAACGACCGGTGGTGGTGGTAGCTCCCACGGAGCGGAAATGTTGGAACGGAGCTCTTGGAGCTCGGAGCTCTTGGAGTCTAAGCTTGGAGCTCAGATCTCGGAAGTGACCTCATCGTACACATGCGCACGCACCTATGGTGCTCCCGCATCCTGGTGTACCCTATGTCCTACGGGCTATAGGACATCGGTCCGCTGGTGACCGATATTAGCCCCTCTAGACCTGGTTGATAGGGGTTTTAGTAAGTTATAGTAACGTCTGTGTTCCGCTTTTTATATGTTCAAATCCAATCCTAATTTTACACCCTTGAGAGCAAATTGATACCCCTTGGCCTTTGAGAGCAAATTGATACCCATTGACCTTTGAGAGCAAATTGATACCACTTGACCTTTGAGAACAAATTGATATCCTTGACCTTTGAGAGCAAATTGATACTCCTTGACCTTTGACAGCACATTGATGCCCCTGGACCTTTGAGAGCAAAGTGATACCCCTTGACCTTCCGGATGTCACGTGACCGGATGTGACGTCATAGTGACGTCAATTTGATAAGCAGGAAAAGGGCAAATCGAAGTCTATTTAAGGGGAGATAAAAAACCTCCACGTTCAAACAGAGTTACCTCCCCCTAAATATGCGCCCAGAGGCACTTTATATACTAATGGGGTTTGATACCTTACATAATTTTCATATTTCCAATCTGCGGGCAAAAAGGTGGGTGCGTTCGCACCACACGCACCATGGGTAGCGACGCCTCCGGGGTCATAGATGCACGAGCCCTACCAATGGTCGACGGCAATGTTGTGGGCAGTTTGATGATTGACTGGGATAGATTGATCAAATGCATTTAGGTGGGCCAATATCATACTCCATAATGCAAATCTGTATACTCTGTACCAGCCCTGCACTCAGATCAGGGCAGCACAGTTATTACGCGAAGTCTGTTTAAGATAACAACCAATGAACCGACGGCGTTAGAGCATGCTTCGCCATTTTCAGATAAGCCGAGTTTAATGAGTATGCCCTGTAGAACGATCTCTTTGATGTGGTCGAGGGAATGTCTCGTGGGCGTGGCTCGAGTTAAAACAGTCACGGATACTCACAGATTGAGTTCAAAACGGGTGAAATATACGACACATTGTCTAGTTTTTAATTAGCTCAACTATGGGTATGTTCGGAGAGGTCATGCATGTGATCAGTGCTCCTGAAAATTACGACTCAAATTGCACACTCATATTCTACCGTCGGCTTTGTCAGTTGAATCATGGCTTGAGATGATGGCCAATATGAGTCCTAATGGGTCGGGCAGGGTCTCAGACTTGTGAAGCGCTCGTCGAGGCCGATCACGTGAAATGTGGTTGCATGCAAAACAATAACAGTGTTCCTGAAACAATAAAATGCTGAAAATGGACTTTACACCCAAAACTGGGGAAAACGCCGTCAAATAGGTCTAGATGGGCTAATACGAGTCCCAAGGTACTGTGGCCTGCTGAGAGGTGCATGGCGAATGAATGTAAAACTGGGACTTTCCAGAAAATAACAAGAGCCCAAGGGCTTCAATATACGCTCGTATATCTGGAATTACACTGGTCCAAATTTCAAGGTTGTTTAATGGACTTGATTAATTGGTAGCTAGCAATCCAGAAAAAGGTCTACGAGTTTGTGCTTCTGAGACAATAGTCGAACACAAGAAAATAGTAGTTTTCCTTCGAATGGATTCCTTTCGGGTGAGAAAGTTTTTCATGAAGGGGGAAAATGTGTGAAGTCATGAAGTAAACCTTTGTTCTTGAGTTAATAAACATAAAGGACTCCTCTCTCTGTTAAATTAGTAAATCTATGGTTTTTATTTCACAAAAGTTTAACTAACTGTAGCTGTTTCTTACATGTATCAAACATGGGAGACAACACTACAGGATGAATGCCATATACATGTAGGGGAGACAACTCTGAATATTCCAACCTAACATATATATTCAGCTAAACTTGATTCAGTTTTGGTGGAATGTGAACTTGTTCTTTGACAAATTGATCTCAAAATGAACATGGCACCACTTTGCCATGCGAGTAAGGTATACCTAAAGTTTGGTACCAATACATATACCTTGAAACTAGAGATATGGCATGGACAGCAAATGTTAATGGATGAATGGACAGAACGCAACATTGCATTACACAACCTCGTCTTCGAAAGGCATATGAAAATTTGACTTTTAATGAGTTCTTGATTTTGGGGTCACAGTGACCTTGACCTTTGACCTTGATCTAAATTTTGGTACACGACACATTTGTCTTCCCTCAATGTATAGAAACCACAGATTTACTATGGACACAAAAAATCATGATTTTTTAACAATTGGATGATTTTGGGGGTCACAGTGACCTTGACCTTCAGCCTTGACCTACTTTTTGGTACGTGACGCATCACGTCCCCCTCATGTATCTACCGACACAAAAAAAGTAATTTTTAAAGATTTCTTGATTCTGGGGTCACAGTGACCTTGACTATTGACCTTGACCTAAATTTTGGTACATGAGAACTTCTCCCCTTGATATATCAATGTACACAAAAAAAATCATGATTTTTAACAAATATTAAACATTTAAAAACAATGTTTCTATTTGTTACCAAATCAAACCTGTTTCAATTCTATGCCTATTAATCTCCGTCAGGAAGATGATACAACGTAGAAAACGGAAGTTAAAACTAAAAGTTAGCTCCCCTAGCGGAGAGTTGTCCGCCCCTAGGAGAACTCTCCCACCTCATTCCAGCCGGATTACTATAAAGGCTTAGTCCAAGCCATACACGCCCTCTATTCTCATTATAATTACCGAGACCTGTAGTGTTTAAGGCCGGCATGAGGGGACGGAGGGAGGGTCCATTAAATTGAAACAGGTTTGATTTGGTAACAAATAGAAACATTGTTTTTAAATGTTTAATATTTGTAGCCCAAATCGTAAACCTGTTTCAATTCTATGCCACAGTACCAACATATGGAGGCGGGAATCTCGGCCTCGTGGTAACTCCCCTAGTAGACTAGTAATCGCTGGAACGACACAAACATGGGTATACATTTGAGACATTATTACTCATCAAGTTAACCCTGGTCTCGGACTCATAGGGTAATTGAAGGAATTGATACAGTTTTACTTATCTGAGTGTCTCCATCCATGTAATTGTGCTTGTGATGTGGTACACATTTCCACCAAGTCGCAGGAAACCCGGGCACTCTAGGCAACAAGAAGGTCCTCTTGGTAGACTCTGTATGACTAGGGTGGAATCATGACTCAGCCGTTGCATACAGGGAGATCCTTGATCCAACCGTAAGTAAAGGGAATGGTGGTGCCCAAAACTTGGAAGGTATCAAGTCCACACCACTCTCAGACCGCAAGCTTCTTGAGACAACTCACCATATCTAGGAGTGATGAAATTAGATGCGTTGGAATTGCCAGCTTGCTCCCTGGGTGAGCCGCGCTCTCTTCAACTCTCTGTACTTTCTTCACTACTGTTGACACTAGGTCTGGAGCGCGTGTCTTGTGAGTTGAGGCACAGGTGACCCAGCTGAGACATCTAGAAGGAAGTCAGTTTCTGAAAGACACAAGCAAACCGCAGTTAAGGCAAAGATGAACAAACTCACCATAGTGTCAGGCCTTCATAACGATGAAATGGACATCCCTGGTTGGCCATCTGACTCATTTCTTCCTTCTAGATATGATTCGAATGGGGATGAGATGAGATGATACAGCAAGTTGTCTGATTTGCTGTGGTGATCCAAAATGCCGCCCCCCCCCTATTTTTTGAAATTTTTACTGGACCACGTGTTGGGCGGCTACCAAAGGCCCAAGCGTGGTCACACTATCTGATTGGAGTGACATATCTCTCAGATAGAAATTGGTGAACGTGGAGTTCGCCGTCCAGGCACAAGACTGGACAATGTCATGGATGGACAAGTTCTTCCATAAAGGCCATGATGTAGCTATGGCTCGGATTTCATGTGAAGAAGCAGTAGACAACAGTGGAGGGGTGTCAATGGCCAGTTGATAAGACCACTTAATGGTTTTCTTCAGCCAAGCGGCAATGGTATTTTTTGTAATGTCACGCCTAGCAGATGGGCGAAGAGACAGAAATAACAGGCGCCGAGAGCCGCGAACGGGGTCGGTACGAGTAAGATAGTGGCGGAAGGCTCGAACAGGACATAGCAGAAGATCGTCCTCGAGACCATGTACAAAGTCTGATAACGCAGGAATGGAGTACGAGCGTTGAGCACACGGACCTGATCGAACAGACTCATTTTTGGCGATAAATTCAGGAATGGGCCGAAAGGCAATGGAGGACCAATCCGCTTTCCAGGTCATAGAAGATCTCTCAAGAGCATGAAGTTCAGACACTCTGGACGCCAAAGCAAACGCCGCCAAAAAGGCCGTCTTATAAGACACAGCTTTCAAAGACGCGGATTCTAAGGGTTCAAAAGGTGGATGAATCAGAGCACACAGAACCACACCGATATCCCATTTGGGTAACAGTTGCCGAGTACGACGCGACTGTAATGCGAAGGCGCGAATTAGCGCAGAGATATTATCATTAAGGCTAATCTCAGTACCCGAAGTAAGCCGTAACACCCTAGCCAGAGCAGATCGATACCCTTCAATGGTGCTGATTTGGAACTTCTTATCACGGTGAAGGTGAAGGAGGAAGTCAGCTACTAGGGAAACAGAGGCAGTGTCGGGATCGGCATCACGTTCTCGGCACCAGGAGACGAAATAGGCCCATTTCGCCTGATAGAGCTGCGATGTGGAGGACCGGTTGGCTGAAACCATCGTCCGTGCAACCTCTGCTGAAAATCCTTGGAGTGAGAGTGCATTCTGGATAGTCTGCAGACGTGTAGGTTGAGCCACCGCGGGTTGTGATGGAGAATCCCGTGCGGTTGACATAACAGGCTGGGCCAAACTGGGAGACAACGTGGTGGGGCAGTGAGGAGCGGGACCAGAATCGGGAACCACTGTCGACGAGGCCACCACGGAACTACGAGCAGGATGATGCAGTCGTGTCGAGAAATCTTTTGAAGAACTTCCAGAATCAGGGCCATTGGTGGGTAGGCATAAGCTAGGAAGTTGTCCCAGTTGATGGACAGAGCGTCGATGGCAAAGGCTCGAGGATCCAGAATTGGACTGACGAACAGGGTTAACTGGGCGTTGTTCCTCGTCGCAAACAGATCGATCAAAGGTGACTCCCAAATGCTGCAAATTTGTCGGAACACCTCCCGATGAAGCTGCCACTCTGTCTGAAGAACAGTGTCTGGCCGGGACAAGCTGTCCGCTAAGACATTGAGACGACCGGGAACATGGCGAGCATGGATATAACACTGATGAAGGCGAGCCCAATCGTACAGCTCCCATACCAGACGAAACGTTGATAGCGATCGGGTGGTACCCATCTTGTTGATGTGGGCAATGACCGTGGAGTTGTCCGTCGCGATGAGAAGAGACGAATTTGTGAGACGTTGACTCCAGTGTTGAACCGCTAGGATGACAGCCTTCATCTCCAGAAGATTGATGTGAAGTTTGGCATCCAATGTTGACCATCTGCCGGACACTTCCAAGTCGTCCAGATGGGCTCCCCAGCCGGTCTCCGAAGCATCGGTGTAAAGATGGTGAACCGGAACCGGAAAACGGAATGGTACTCCCTGCATGACGTTGTGGCGAGAGAGCCACCAAATCAGATGTGGATGTAGAGACGTCAATACCGGAACCGCCGGGTTTAGGTGAGGTGTCTGTAGGAAGGGAGACAGATGATACTGTAGAGGCCGTACTTGGAGTCGGCCGTAATGCGTAAGGCCCTGTGTGGAAGTAAGCAGACCCACCAGACTTTGCCACTGCTGCCGTGTCTGTGACGTTGACGACAAAAACTTTCGAACCAGCAGTTGAATTTTGTCCCAACGATCCTCCGGAGGGTACACTAGTTGTAACCGAGTATCGAATATCGCTCCAATGTAGCGGCGCACCTGAGCCGGAACTAACTCTGACTTGAGAGGATGAGGGATGAAACCTAGGTGTTGTAACACCAGTAGTGTGAACCGGACCTGGGCGTTGAGGAGAGACTCGTCCGTAGCCCACATGAGTATGTCGTCTATATAGACCTCGATTTGAATCCCTCGTAAGTGAAGAAAGGCCATAACCGGTGTAGTGATCCGGGTAAACAACCAAGGGGCGATGTTGACACCGAAAGGAAGAACCTGCCATTCGAAGCGGCAATCGTTGATCATGAAGCGTAGGTAACGGCGATGACGTGGATGAATTGGTATATGAAGATACGCGTCCTGGAGATCGACTGAGGCCAACCAATCCTGGAGATGTACGCGGGCCCGAATCGATGACACAGAAGGCATCTTGAAATGAGGTGGAGTGATGAGATGAAGTTTGTTCAAAACCTTTAGGTCGATCACCATACGCATCTGGTCTGAGTCCTTCTTTGGTACCAGAAACACGTGGCTGTAAAACCCTAGGCTGTCTTCGGTCCGTGGTAATTCCCTTACTGCTCCCTTGTCGATGAGCGTGGTGACCGAAGATAGCAGCGTCTGTAAGTGACCTGCGGGAACTGGCAGACGAGAGGAACGAGGCCAAGCGATGAGCTTGGGCAGAGATTGAAAGTTGAACAGGAAGCCCTCCTTTAAAACTCTTACAATCCAGGCGTCGTCGGTGATGAGCCGCCAATTCTCGTAGAAGACCTGCAGACGCCCGCCCACGACCTGATGAGTAAAAGAGCGGAAAGCAGGAGTTGAAAATCTTCGGTTTGAACAGGAACGGGAATGTAATAGTCATTTGTTGGCATGTCCACCTCGTTTGGAAGATTTCCCACGAAAGGAACGGCGACCACGGCCTCTTGGAGGTTTGTCAATGCCTCGAAATTTACTCCGAGAGGTGCCCT
>JAVTVY010008635.1:0-45384 GCA_036873755.1 Hanleya hanleyi
GATTTTCATTGAGGTAGTATGTAATCCAAGATGGCTGCCATTGACCATCTTGGATTTCACTCACCCATATTGTACCCATCTTTGTTGTGAACGCGATATCTTGATCTATTCCACTTATCGATTTATAAACCTCACCATCCACAAATCCATATACAACTGCAGACTTACATTCCAGTGTTACACTACCCATTACTGCTTCCCAAAGCTTCTCAAATTGTCTCAACAATTCCAGATGAACGTCTCTTTCCACATACACATATCAACTTTCCAAGTTATATTTAAGGAGATATTGGAAGCGTATATGCTGTATGCTCTCAAACAGGCTACTTGGCGGAGGACCTGCTAGCTACTCAGCTTGTTCCACTGGAATCCGATTCCCGTCAGCACTCCCGCAAAATAGTTTGCGGGAATATATTGGATTCCCGTAAAATTGTAGCAATGTGTATTGGAATGACAGCCATGGATTCCCATAGACCTGAATTGTGAGAATCTATTTGGATTCCCGTAAGTTTTGTCGAAAAACAAGGCCTGTAAACCCCCGCTGGACTCCGGTCAGGGAATAAAGAATCACTGTGTGTATGTGTGTTTGTGTGTGGATCGAGTTTTTCTGTTAGAACGATAATTTGAAAACTACTGATTCTATTCACTCCAACTTTTAAATAGATATATAATTTTGGAATAGCTCTCAGCCTATTGATTTTGAGGACTGCCGTTACGGAGTTGTCTTCCCTATGGGTTTTGAAAACTATAGTTGTCTCCCCTATTCAGCAAGAATTTAACATCTGCAGTTGAACTGTTGCTGTCTATCATGTCTATATTCAAGCCATTCTTTTAATAATGTACCTCTCTTTATCTGGGAGAGGCCACTCCCTTTATGTTTGTGAATTGTTTTTCTCAACAGCGGAAACAAAACTTTTTGACATTCAAGTAGATTTAATCCCAGTGAGGGAAAATGGCAACCACAGTGGGTCACTTGCATGTAGATCACATTTTTTTATTTATTGCTCAAATCGACACCTACTATTGCTAGCCTTAATCCTCCAAATGAGATTGCATTTGCAGAAAATAAGTTACCGCCCCTTAGGGAGCTCAGTCATGTTACTCCGCGCCTGCGCTCTCCTGAAACCTCCTCTTCCTTCCTGCAACTGCTCGCGTGCAGTTGTGTTTTGACGGAGTTCCTATCTTTGCTAGTTTGGACGTAACCTAGTGTTATTTTCTCTAAGCTATTACTTGCAGTTTACTTGAATCACAATGTCGGATCTTACTGTACTCTGTGAATTCTAAATCTTGCCGTTGTTGTCGGCGTTTTTGATCTGTTTTGGACTCTCACTCATTCCGTTTCTCGTGCAAAGGACATCTTTGCTATCAACAGGCCACGTGTATGGAGTGCCTGGACTGGGACGACGCTACCTGGAAGAATTATGCCCAGGCTAGACGGGTGTTCTTGTTACGGGCTTCTGAGGACCTTAGTTCATCTGCCGACGAGAGACATCAACACGAAATTGCTAACTCATCTGGGATTTTAAATTTAATGAAGATCTTCCCAGTTGACGTTTGGAAGTATCTCATCTTCTCAGTCCTACCATTCCCCCTAGTGGTATAGTTAGACAGGGTGATTTTGACAAATTTCCTGACAGTGTAGGTCACGGTGGTAAGAACTCGTCTGGCGGGTCGGTGACTAAGTCTGTTTCTTTGTTTGCGACAACAAAGGATCCTGTCTCCAAGCAACCGGCCTTTTTCTGAGCGGTCTCTTGTTACCGACGAACAAAAGATTTCAGCCTCGCGGGTTATTACTTCACCCAATCTTTTGTCAGACGTCGTTCCACAGTCTAGATCTATGAAAAAGAAAAAGCTTCAACGCATTTCCACTTTGTCTGCGTTTTAAATTCTCGTACACCTGTTTCACATTCCTGTATGCCACAACACCATTCACCATGTCGTTCTTTTACACCTTATCAGGGTCGTCAAGTTCGACATTCGCGGACTCCTTTTCTGGATCAGTCTCTTGATCGTTTTTTGTCCGTTTCTCATCGAGGTCCCGTTTGTTTGCCTGAACGTCGTTCGACTTCGGCGTCCTCGTCTTCTAGTCGGGATTCTTCACTTTTTTCTGACAATTCTGAACATGCGTCTTCATTATCGTTTGCGGACAAGATGACGGCCCTTTCAGCTCTCATTCCTGAGATGCCTGCTCCTACTACTACTGCTGTCCCTTCTTCTCATTCTAGAGTTCTTCCGCTTTCGCATCTGTTTCGCCTATGACATCCCTTACTTGTGCACCGTCTCTGGCTTGGACGTCTAATTGTATTATCTTTGATCGTCTTCTGGAGGACGGCAACAAATTTAAGAAACCCACTTCTTCGTTTTACCAACTCCATGATGGCATTCTTCCAGACAATGCTCCCAGACGTGATCGGAATTTGGGTCAAGTTTTGAAGATTTCTAAATCATCTTCCCTTGGGTTTCCCGTTAAAGTTGTTGATAATATTCTGGAGATGTTGCTCGTAATTCAACATATTACGTCGTTCACCGACTGGTTTCTTTTTGCTACATCTCGTCTTGCATTAGATCCTGCCATACTTCAACTTGATGGTTCAGCTCTTTTGTCTCCTGGTCGCCTTGCTTACTTACGAGGTTTTATTGACACTCTTAACAAGTCTAATCGTCATGTCATTGAGGCAGGTGCTTTTTCTTATGTCTCGCTTCTTCAGGCGCAGCGAAAAACATTGCTTCACGACACGAAGTCCGATGTTCCGGTGTTTGCGATAAACCAACTGTTGCATCAGCCGTTAACTTCTAAGTCTGTCTTCAACAACGCAATCGAGTCTGTCATGCCCGCTATTCATGAGGCGAGAACTTCTAGACTCCTTTCCGCAGCAGCTCAGCGTCCTTTTTCCTTTGACCGGAGGTCAAATCGGAATCAAACATCCAAATCTTTCCAGCGAGAGGGTTTCCCTCCTGCTAATATTCGTGCCTTTGACAAGTCTTCACGTTCCCGTGGATGTCGCGCCACTCGTGGGAAGTCTTTCAGAGGGAGAGGTGCTTCTAACAAGTGACTATCTGCATCCCATCTCCCATCCTCGTACCTTAGATTTTCATCTGCCCGCCTTTCAGTCTTCACGTCCTTGGCGGCCGTTTGCAACATCATACAGACGATGTTTGGGTTCTCGAGATTTTGAGAAAGGATTCCTCTTCGACTTCCAGCCCCAGCCCACTCTCATCTCTCGACCTCGTCCTTCTCGACTGCCAGTTCCCGCAGGACACGTTCAGACGCTTCTTTCCTCTGTCGCCACGCTCATCGCCAAAGGTGCCGTCAGACGACTGTTATTTTTCGTCAATTAATATCAATTAATATTGCCCATGACATGTGAAGAAGTGTGAAAGAATTCCAAATTTCTAACACCACCTCACCTGTGTTGCGAAAATAGCCCAACCGCCTGGCCAGCGTTTCACCGGCTGACGACGGTCGGATGTAGGGGGTGACCAATGCTGTGGAAATTTGCTAAGGCTCCAGGCACCTCAATCTCTGATACAGGCTCGTCTTGGTGTGTGCCCCGTATCCTCACGCTCCACAGACATCATCTGAGTGAATAAGAAATGAGGGTTCTGGCCAAGGTATTTTAGGTCAGTACTGCAGCATGACGTCATCAGTTGGTCGAGTAGTCATCTATATATGGAAGGAACATTCAAGAAGGGATGTTCTAGGTCATCGCCTATTGATAAAACATTTTGGTGCGGTGTTTTGGTCGCACCCACCGATCAACCGGTATTTACGGCATTCGGTTGACCTATTTATAGCCCACTGCGGAGTTTTAGGCCAATCTAAATATGGAACATTGTAGCCCGAGGACAGCTGCGGAGCTGTGGCGGTGTTTGACCCTGTTATTTTCCCCCGAAATTCATTAAAATCTCCATATCTCTGGAAAAGGAAGGGCTATTGACTTGAAACTTGCGTCGTTGGATACGCAGGAGAGAGGTGCGTCATACTGACATCACAACATGAATTATGATTTTGGAAAAGTTTCTATATGTCTGGAATGGGAGGGGTTCTAGAGCCTTTAATCGATCACCGTGATTTCGTCATAGTGACGCCATCATTTAAATGAGACAAATTTTGTCAAAGTTTATTTATCCGCAAAAAATTAGGGTTTAGAAGACTGAATCCTGCACCATCGGATAGAGAAAAGAGTTTGAAATGCTGAAACGCATAAAAGGCACTCGAAGCTAAAATAATGTCATTAACGTGTAATTCATTAATTAATATACCGTTTACTGTATGTATTTTATGTATGTATGTAGCCCAATGTTTACCAGAAACAATCGATACTATCAGTGTCCAGACCATTTACGACTGGGATTCGAATCAATACTGCTTAAACTTCATTCACACTGAACGTACGTACAATGATATCTATTTCTTCTGCACATAAATGGGCAGTATATACTCATCGATTTTTTATATATTAAACAGTATTTAGCTGCACATGTTTTGACACAATCGGACATGACTAAACACGCTTCATATAACTAGCATTGACGTATTGGGACAGATGAGGAGGAGGAAACGGGAAGATTACAAATTAATCGCTTCATTCATCAACTCATAGCATTGCTTCACAAATAGTGAGAGAAAAGTATCATCGGCTCATATGTTTACATCGCCTTTGTTGTTGCTATCATTTCCTCATCTAGTGTTCCATTCAATGTTTATCTACAAATATTTTTACTGGGGCCTTTATTCGGAATCGATGTTTTCGGAGTTCTCACTGTCACTGGGTTTCTCATAGTCGGTTATGTTACTAACGCTATCAATCAACTTAACGAATAAGCATTTTTGCATGTTACTCGTCTGTCTGATTTCTTTCTCGTAGTCTTTGTCGTATAATGTTTGTGGACGCCTTATTGTTTTCAGATCTTATTAGCTTTTGTATGTTAATGAGGAGTTTGTAGTATGTTTGACGTAAAGTCTTCATCATCGCTGCAATATAATCCTGCGTAGCATTTTCACCAGACTCCTCCTCGTCATAACCTTCGCTTCTATATTGCTGTTTTCTCTCGTCAATCTCAATGCTATAATCTCGTCCGATAAGTTTACTGAACATCTCTTTCCACACATTATATTTGACCCGTTTTCGCAAATCTGTACTTTGATCTATATCCCCAGGATGGATGTGTTCGTCATACAAGCGTCTAGTCCGTCATTTATAATTCAGCCGTCGTCACAACTCTAGTCATCTGAAGAGTATTTTCTCTTTCGTCGTTCCATTTCATTCCCACTCCAATGGATTATTAGACTTGGCATCTTCTGGGGCCCATCATCTTTATTCCATTTGAACCACGATGTATCTGTCTTCGTATATAATCCCTCTCCCACTCATTCATTCCTCTTAGCGGACCATGCTGGATTGTGAGATGGTATCACGTTAGAGAGAGGAACTGTTATGTGTTAAATTTGTGTTGATGGATTATGAATTGTGGCTGGACAAGGCAGTAGTTGTTGTCCTTCTTTCACAAGTTCCTTGTCGCCTGATATTACATTGGAGCCAGTCTGTCATTTTCCGCTGTATAGGTTTTAAATCGAAGAACAGATATTCATATGGACGAGATGTTGCTTCGCAAAATTTTGCCATGAAATTGTCATATCCCGAAGAAAAATGTCTCCCGAACGTGTAAATTTGCTGTCTATAAATAGGATTATTGAATAGAACGAAATACTGGCAGTTTAGCGTGATATCGCGAAATGCCTTGCCTTGAGGGAAGAGATTCTGAGTCAGATAAATTAACGATAAATTTCTGTGATACGAACCTTTGGTGAATAGGTCGGATATTTTTTCTTCGCGCTTTATCTCGCCCATCAAATCGTCCGGGACAATAACGTTGGTTTGGCCGGGGTCGAAGTAAGATTCTTTGCTGATGTCATGAAGTATGCCGGGGAGAAAGTTGACAGTTTTTCAGACATCATAGGATAACGGCCATTGACTGTAACACCATACGATGCGTGTTGGAGGGGGATCTATATTAGCACGCTCCAAAAATTTTATTACCCATGATGTCTCCCCACAACCAGTCGGTCCGCTGGCAATAATAGTAAATTGATGTTCTGATGCTCTTGAATGAGCCATAGATCGAGTCTTCCGATTTTGCTTATACAGATGTTCTGATATTACTGGTTGAGTCACGGTTGTGATAGGTTGAGTCCCCATTTGGTGTATAAATTGATGTCCGATCTGTCCACGAGAATGTTTTCTGACACACTCTACATGCACACTTGTTTGTCATGTTGACACTTCACTGCCAAGACGTAGACTAATTCTGATATCATTTCTCTCTATATTTTATACTATACACTATATCCTCCTCTATATAGACATCTATCCTCCTCCTCCTCCTCTATATAGATATCTCGCCAGCGAATAGTCCTTAATATTCTAATAATGAGCATCTTCAAGTACTCGACCTTAAACAAGTACTCGACCCTAAATATCGCTATTAAAAAAATCTATTTCTTTTGCGGTCATACATTTTCTAGATTTATTTGAGTATATCTTTTATAACCTATATTATAACTGTATGAAAGGAATTTTTGCATTCCTTTAGAAACTGTCGAAGACGTCGCTACTATCGCTTTATCATGTCGGCAGAAGACGACGTTGACGATGCTGATATGTGGATTAAATGTTATGTAGACCAGAGTAGAGCTTCCTTAAGGCAGGAAACATGTCAGAATGTGGGACAGAGACTGCATTCTCCTTCAAACTTTCTTAATATGTCGCAGGGCAACAGTACGGGGAACTCAGCTAAAAATGCCGTACAAGTGGTGCGTCTGAAATGGCAACTGTTGAACTAATTTCACCCGCACGGCAAGTTGTGGAGCAGACTAAAGCAGAACTCGATAGACGGCATCAAAAAGCAGGCATGCAAGCGCCACTGAAGGGAAAGCAGAAAGACACTCTCTTGGAGACATCGGGAAAATGTAGGACTGTAAAAGAAATAGATTTTTTTAATAGCGATATTTAAGGTCGATTACTCGGAGACGCTCGTTATTAGAATATTAATGACTATTCGCTGGTGAGATGGCTGTATAGTGGAGGAGGAAGAGGAGGAGAAGGAGGAGAATATACTGTATAGTATAAAATATAGAGAGAAACGATATCAGAATTAGTCTACGTCTTGGCATTGGAGCGTCAACATGACAAACAAGTGTACGGTGTGTCAGAAAACATTTTCGCGTCCAGAAAACCTGATCAGACACCAATTTATACACCAACTGGGAACTCATCCAATCGCAACCGGGACTCAACTAATAATATCCGAACATCCGCATAAGCACAATCGGGAGACTCGTGCATTAGAACATCCATTTACTATGCTCGTCAGCGGCCCGACTGGTTGTGGAAAGTAATCATGAGTAAAGAAATTTTTTCGAGCTTTCTGATATCGATCCTCCTCCAACAAGCATCGTGTGGTGTTAGTCAATGGCAGTCAGCTTATGAATCGAAAAAGTCGAGAAAAAAATGTAAACTTTCTCCCCAGCATACCTCATGACATCGGCGAAGAGTCTTACTTCGACCCTGGCCAAACCAACGTTATTGTACTGAATGATTTGATCAGTGAGGTAAAGCACGAAGAAATAATTGCCGACCAATTCACCAAAGGTTCACATCACATATCTGAGTCAGGATCTCAGGCATCTCGAGGTATCACGCTAAACTGCCAGTATTTTGTTCTGTTCAATAATCCTATTGATAGACAGCAAATTCACACGTTCGGGAGACGGATATTTCCTCTGGATATGACCAATTTCATGGTAAAATTTTACGAAGCCACATCTCGTCCGTATGGATATCTGTTCCTCGATTTAAAATGCATACAGCGGACAATGACAGACTGGCTACGAATGTAATATCAGGCGACGAGGAACTTGTGGAAGACGAAGGGCAACAACAACTACTGCCTTGTCCAGCCACAATTCATAAGCCATCAACACAAATTCAACACATACCAGTTCCTCTCTCTAACGTGATACCACCTCACGATCTAGCATGGTCCGCTAAGAGGAATGAAGAAGTGGGAGAGGGATTATATACAAAGACAGATACATCGTGGTTCAAACAGAATATAGATGATGATGAGCCCAGAAGATGCCGAGTCTAATAATCCATCGAAGCGGGGATGAAATGAAACGACGAAAGAGAAAATACCCTTCAGATGACGAGAGTTGTGACTATGACAAACTCATTCATCCTGGGAAAATGGATCAACTTACCGATTTGGGAAAACGGGTCAAATATAATGTGTGGAAAGAGATGTTCGGCAAACGTATCGGAAGAGATTATAGCGTTGTGATTGACGAGAGAAAACAGCAATATACAAGTCAAGGTTATGACGAGGGTGAGTCTGGTGAAATGCTACGCAGGATTATATTCCAGCTTTGATGAAAACTTTATGTCAAACATACTACAAACTCCTCGTTAACATACGAAAGTTAAACATTGATTATATTCAAAACGAGATTTTGAAAACGAGGTGTCTGCAAACGTTATACGACATAGATTACGAGGAAGCACTCAGACAGCTGATTAAAATGCGGAAATGCTTATTCGATAAGTTGATTGATAGCGTTAGTAACATTAATGACTATCAGGAAAGCAGTGACAGTGGGGTCTCCGAAAACATCGATTCCGAATAAAGACCCCAGTAGAAATATTAGTAGATAAACATTGAATTGAAGACTTGATACGGAAATGATATCAACAATAAAAGCGACGTATTCATATTCATACGTTTCTCCCTCATTATTTCCAAAAAGCAATGCTATGAGTTGATGAATAAAGCGATTATTTTTACTACTCATATAATTCCTCCTCTTCCTCCTCATCCTCCTCCTCCATCTCTATCCCAATCCCAATACGTCAATGCTAGTTATATGAAGCGTGTTCAGACATGTCCGATCGTGTTAAAACATGTGCAACTAAATACATGTTAAATATATAAAAAAGCGATAACGGGTATATACTGTCCATGTATTTGCAGATGAAATAAATATCAGTGTACGTCTGTTTAGTGCGACAGAAGATTATGCAGTATTGACCCGAATCCCAGAGTCGTATATAGTCTGGTCACTGATAGTATCGATCGTTTGTGGTATACCTTGGGCTATAAAGAAAACAATTGTTAGACAGATCCGAAGAACCTTAGTGCAGGTTCCTCGGCCGAGTCTCTAACAGTTCGAAATGCACTCGGACCTTTTTCAACCCAAATGGAAGATATATTTCTGACAGCAAAGCAAGGTCACGACATCAAACCTTGTAATATTGCGCTTGATGATTGTTTAGCACCGAATTCATCATGTAATAATTTCAAGATTTCTAAGTTTGGAGACCGTGGATGTCCCACGTGTCCACTCTTTAATACTTCAGCTTCATTTAGTTCCGCGTTAACTGGTAACTCATATTCTGTTAACTCCTATGTTGATCTTAGTTCTACTAAAAACTGTATTTAGTTTCCTGTAAAAAGTACAGTCAACAGTATGTTGGCAAGACCACCCAAAGACTCCATCTTAGGGTGAACGGTCAGAGAAAATCCGCTGCGAAAAAGCAATTGCTTATAGGTAAGCATTTTTCTGGAAGCGATCATGGCTGGGATAACTTCAGTATTCAGATCATAGACGTCGTCTATCCATCTTCCAAGGATTCCACCTTTGGATTTGAGAAAAAAATCAGGGAGCGGGAATTATTCTAGATGCTAAAACTTGGGTCAGTGTTTCCATTTGGTTTTAATGATAATGTGTTCGGCAATGCTACAAACATCTTCACCACGTCAAGGTTTCTATTTGTGAGCCAAAGGCGAACCCTTGACCAACTTGCATAGCAAACCGCGTTCCGCCCACACTCCAGTTACGTGACCTAGAAAAACTGCGCTGATGGTAAAATACGTTTGGGTTTTACTTTCGCTGCTAAACTATTCGCTGATACCGAATGTAAAATTTTTAATCCAAGCACGCATAACAATAAAATATTAATGGATAGACCAGTGAAATTTTATAGAAATCCGTGCGTTTCAACTCAATTCAAGTCCTTCAGTGGGAAGGTGAGGTCGGATACACTGACATCGCGGACCGCCTTTAAAGCTTCGGTGTTTTCTACATTTGCCTGGCTTGTTGGATGTTTGATGGGAGATGAATGGGTTTATTTTCTCTTCAAATAGATCTTGTTTTAAACTATGTTTCCTTATATTCATTAATGTTCATGGCTCTTGAATAGGTGCATGTTCTTCTGTCACTGGGTATCACACACGCTATGGTATTTTCGAATCTGTTGTTACGGTCGCCATGGTCGCGGTGTTTAAGTGGTCTGATTGGTCAATATGTGCAGGATGCCGCTGTGTGTCGTTCGCGATACATTGCCCAAGCGTACCAGGGGCAAAATCTAGGATAGAGATACCCCTGGTCTTAGCGAGGATGTGCTACAAACCGACGTTCAAATATATCCAACATTTGCCAGCTATTTAAACCGCATCAACGGAGACCTTGCAGCCATGTTTGGCGAAAGTTTAATAGTTCGATGATTCACGATCATATCACTTTAAATTACTTAGTGGGTTTAACTAACACACCCAATAGTATACATGGCTTACGTGTGCATTACCCCTGAGAGCTTTATATCAAATAGCCAGAGATATACAGCAATCTGCGTCTTCAGGAAATATAATACCACTCAAAATCACTAAAGTATGTCGAGATATAGAGTATTTTTGGTTGTATCGTCCAGTGAACATAATCGAAACATCTCAAGATCGGCTTTTCTTGAAACTCGACTACTTAGATAAAGGAGTGGACATTATTAATTTACCTCGAATCCTGAATGATCCAGAGGTACGCAACGCTGTACCAAACTATTTTAAGTTCACAGAACCTCCTTGCATTTCATATAAGTATACTAAATCTATAGCCACCAAAATATTCAATTACTCCAATGCTGTCAAGGAGTTTGACTGGAACTTATACATGTCAGGAGGCTATAGTTGGGATTGTGAATCGTCGAACTTTATCTATACACCATGCAAACATTGTGATTGGTGACCTTGATTTGGTGAGTGATAAGGACCTGAAATTACTCCTGATGAAAGGACCTAAATATAGAGAGCCGAGAAGAATAAATCTGACGACCGACCAGAAGATAGTCTGCATTGGAACAGTACGTTATTGACTGGTCTAAGCGAGAACAATCTGCCATATTTACAAAAGTACTCTTCCCCAAGCAAAAAAAGTACTGAGAAACCTCAATTCGCAGGAAGTTCTAGCAAATCTCCAGAGTAAATTCGTCATCAGACAAAGCTCCAAATTTATAGTATAATATTTATATGTAAATATTACTATTACCAGGTGCTGGTTAAAGAATTGATTCTAGACATATCATCAAATACGTCTACTTACTCCCAAACTTCATTTACCCTGCACGATTTATTTAACAATCGCAAAACGTTTCTCGGGGAAAGAGATATTTTTCTTCCAACCAATCATAACGACATGGCGAAAGTATACTGGACTCCCAAATGCGTAAATCGTCATAAAAACCTAGATTCATAGCTGGTTCTGGAAGCTGCACCACCAAGCTTTTTTCTACCGTATTGACGAGGGCAGTTCAGGAGGTAAAAGGTATTGCGCCACTTTTTAAAAAAACTCTGGCGTTGAATGTTTGTGGATATTGAAAAACTCAAGTAGTAAGAACTTGATGCTATAAAGGTCACATACCGTACAGACATGTATCCACATGGGATTTCTCGACTCCGTACTACAATCCCTCATCATGACCTTACTGACCGTCTAAGTTCATTAATAGTTTATGTGTTCAAGAAAACTGATCGTAGATATATTAACGTCGGAAACCATAAAGCATTCTTTAGTTCTACTACATACAAGATATATCATACATGGGATGTTTCTTTGTTTATAGAGTTGCTTGAATTTCTAATTCTAATTAAAAATATCTATGTGAAATTTGGCAACACAATATATCAGCAGCATTTAAATATTTCAATGGGTACTAATTGTGCACCCCTGTTGGTTGACCTGTATATGTTCTCTTATGAATATGACTATATGCAGGCGCTTTCAAAAAGCGATCCATTCAAAGCCCGTTCCTTCTCATTCACCAAACGCCACATAGACGATCTTTTCGCTGTGGATAATCGCTATATAAATTTTGACATCGTAAACTATCCCTTTCTGGACAGTAATATCCCAGTGGGACCTGCATATGGCGTATACATATCTCGCCTATTGGCATTTGCTAGATCCTAGCTGTGTTAAATGTGACAATTTTAATCAACGTCACAAAACACTGTTGCACAAACTTATAACACAGGGCTATTCCACCAAGCGTCTCCACTCAGTTTCTCAAATCTGGCGATACATATCGCATGCTGATAGCAAAATACGAGCGTAGCGTGCAAGATCTTTGGCGTCACGTTCCGTAACTTGTGTCTAAATCCGCTTAACCCGGGGCTAGAGACCGTATGAACCCATTTACCTCCAGATCCTCATGGTGCTCATATGAACAGCCACAATCAAAGCGTGACTGAGATGTATCATTCTTTAGATGCCGACTTTACATCGAATATTATGGATTAAGAATACTGATCAGCGATACAGATTTTATATTTTTGGAACATCATGAGGTCTTGTCGGAATCATTGAAAACTGTTGACCGATTCTCTCTTGTAGGAAGCTAGCCTATGTTTATGTATGCTATGACTGTCTTTTTGAATTTGGAGCTAATACTGTTATATGAAATACGGAATAGGTCTTTGGATTATGGACGCGGATATTCTTTAATGGACGACGGCTGAATTATGAATGACGGACTAGACGATTGTAATGTACATACGTACATTAAACGGTATATTAATTAATGAATTACACGTAGATCACTGGTAATACATCTTGTGTACGGCGCTGACATTCGCTAGTAACATGATTGTAGCTTCGAGTCCCTTTTACGCGTCTCAGCATTTCAAACTCTCTTTTTTCTATTCGATGGTGCGGGATTCAGTCTTCTAAACCCTCATTTTTCGCGGATATGGAGAGTTTGACAAAATCCGTCTCATTTAGATGATGGCATCACTATGACGAAATCACAACGATCGAATCATGTGCGCAGTCCACGGTTATCCAACGGTCTAAATGTCGGCTCTAGGACCCCTCCCGTTCTAGATATATAGAGACTTTCCCCAAATCCGTCTAATTCATCTTGTGACGTCACTATGACGATCCAACAACGTGACAATCTCCTGGGTATCCAAAGACGTAAGTTTCATGTCAGTAGTCATTCCTTCCCGTTCCAGAAATAAAAATCGAAAAATTTGTTTTGATCGGGAACGAAATTCTAGGCTTTACGCGTACAATTACATATTCTGTCTATTCAACTAGTATATCTTAATAGCCGTCTTACCTTGGTAAGGGTAATAGAAGCATTCGTGCGATAGGAAGTATATATATAACAGGGTCAAACACCGCCACAGCTCCTCAGCTGTCCTCGGGCTACAACGTTCCATACTTGGATCGACCTAGGACTCCGCAGTGCTCCGTTGTGGGCCATAAGTAGGTTCACCGAACGTCGCAAATCCGAGTCAATCGGTGGGCGCGATGGATTTTTTTCTCCGATGTTGGTATGTGAAGTTAATTGTTATTGTTTTGAGAGATAACTTGCGGAAGGCGAGATACATGTATGTAAAATGCCAGATGTGGTTTGAAGATTTAAACTCCTGTATATTTTATGAAAATTTGATATATTTCATAATAATTCGTAATAATCAATTATAGAACTGACAGATGATTGTTTTCAGTTTATAGTATATGTATGCATGTTTAGGCTATACAGTATAAATATCCATGTTCAAGTTAGGGGAACTTGTTATTATTCCGGCCAGATCTTAGTTTCACATGTGAAGTTCAAGATGTGTTAAATTCAGAAAGTATTCTGTAACAGGATGGTTGACCGAACGCTGACTGTCCCTGGCCACTGGTAGATTCCTGAGGTTAAATCTGAGATCCGTTTCGAGTTGGTACAGATATCTGGCAACGGATCTTCCCATTCTCAGCTGGCTTCAATTGTACTCCAGTCTAAATAAATTAAACCGACGTGGAGCAATTTAAACATGTTTATATGATAACTATAACGCTTAAATTATTGTATAGAGATAAATAAATATTCTCAAAAGCACGCGGTCTCTTAAAGAGAAACAGTGAAATGATAATAATAATAATAATAATAATAATAATTAATAATAATGATAATGATGGTAAATCGCTATTTCTATTTCTATTTCTATTTCTATTTCTTACAGGAGTCTTTGCTTCAAATGTCCTGTTTCTTTAACAGTACATAAGAATAATAAACATATTCGTCTTTAGAGAATTAAGACATGTTTCTCCCTTGAACATAGACTGTTCATTGTAATCGAGTCTATACTCGAAGGCTTATGAGAATTGCTTCGTAAATTAACTTCTGTATCACGACTGACGTCTCCAGTAAATAAACAACAGATTTTCTTTAAACAGTGTCTGGTCTTGTGGAAAAAGCTTAGAGGCAACTGTAAGATAGGGATTTTGGAGCGTTTCTTTAGTCATGGTTTATATGAAGGTCATCTGCCTAGGGTTGTAAGACGTAACAAGCCCCTGACATCACACCACCCATAGAAAAGCTAATAGTTCTTCGTTCATGCAAGAAACTTGGCTGTAAACAATTTCAATACTACATACGGATGGTTGAATAAATGAAGTTTGCCGATTTTAGACCAAAATGTGAAGATGTTTAGAATAATTTCACATCAATCCTGAATGTCGATAAGTGGAATTGTTTGGTGTGATGTTTTGACCATGGATGAGTTTATGGTGGAATGATCCCTTTCGCTAATGAGTTACAGTGAAGATACTTTCATTGACGATGGTGTTATGAGGTTTTTTTAGTGAGTTTGGTGAAGGGCCGAGCGTTTGAGAACACCGCTATTCAAGTTCAAGAGACATGTGCGAAAAGTGTTTTAGTTTGCAAATTTGGAGCAGCTGAACATTTGCCTAATGCTTGTCTTATCAGATGTAATTCGACAAGTGCAATGTTTTGATTGTTGTTCCCAGTCGTGCGATGGAATTTAGTGGGTCGGCCTAAACTTCATGTGCAGGCCCCTCGTTCAAAGAAAAAGGAATATTTTTAATAAGGAATCTGGAATTATCCGGATTTAAATCCATTGCAGTCCGGGTTTACAAAATTCTGAACATTTCACTAACACATCTGTCAAATCTTATTGAGATGATGCAGAATATAAGTAATCTCAGAGGTGGACAGCACACTCTGAATCTCCCATTTTTTTTAGAACCAAGAAATATGGTCAAAGATATGGAATTGTCTCCCTTTAAACTTAAGTCAGGGCTCAGATTTTAAGAGGATACTGTAGACTTGGGATGGGCCACAGTGCAAATGTTCAGTGTGTTCCCGAAAATAGTTCGTATGGTACACATAGATGTGGTTCCTCTTAGTAATTGTTTTATTCGATGTTATTTATTTTTACCTATGTATGTTGATTTTTTAATCTCGGATTGACTAGCCACCGGCTAATGTTTATATGTTGTAAAACATCTCCAACCTTAAATAAAGGTATCAATCAATCAATCAATCAATCAATACTTCCGAGAGCATGAACAATAATTGTCTTCATCTGTTTAGACCATATCTCTGTAAATTCACTTAGAAATTGAAGAAAGAAAAATAGTCCATTGGGCTTCAATACCCCTCGGTTATCAGTTATTGTCTACACCCAGCAATCATGCATTTTATAATATCAATGTATTTTTAGAACTAGATTAACAAATATGTGATCTAGTTGGGTTGACTGTAGCTCAGCTTTTCCCAAGGCGTGAGGTTATGGTAGAGCTTGACCGAATTCTTAGCTCTAAATATACTCTTCTAAAAAGCTTATAACCAAATCAAGTAATTTTATCTTGAAAATATAGATCACGGTCAGTTAACTTAAAAAGATTTCTAGTCAACTCTAACTTAATTGCATTAGCAACATGAATTTGGAGATCTTAGACTTAACATATAGAATTTGGTCAAGGTCAGTAACATTCTTCAATAGACTTCAGGTCCAGCCATAAGTGGTATAAATTTGGACAATGTAGATATAATCTTTCATGGAATATTCTACTAAATAGAATCTGACCTGAATAAAAAAGACCAAGGATAAAAGGTCAAGGTCAGTCATGTTCAGCACACCTTTGGAGCATCACCAGATGTACGCATAGTATTAATTTGGAAGCCTAGCTATATTCTTCATGTCATATCATAATAAACAGTATATGATTTTGAAAAAATAGATAAAGCTCATTCAAGTGGGATAGGGTTCTAGTCAATGACCAGTTGCATATGAATTTGGAGACCCCAGGTTCAATCCTTCAAAAAATATGGCAAATACTAAAATTTGACATTGATAAATTAGGTCAAGGTCAGTCATCTTCAGTACACATCTGAACCTTCGCCAGAATACATAGTATTAATTTAGAAAGCCTAGCCTTATTTCTTCATGTTACCGTAAAACGGGGTGACTTTGGCCCTGCGGGGTGACTTTGGCCCCAAAACTAGGTTTTGTTTCAACTACATAGAAATTTCCAAATATTTACTTGAATGTGGATTTTGCTGCATATATTAGAAATTGAATAATTATGGTACTTAAATATTATCAGTAATGATTATTGTCACAAACTATTAGATTTATTTTTTGAACTTTTTCTTTTGAGGTGAGGCTCACTAAATATGCTGAAAATTATTCCGACCTCAACTTTTGATCCTTGAAGTAAGTTACTTGCTGCAGCAATCAGTTTGATCATTGTTTTTACATGTTCATGGTCTGCCCAATAAGTTACATACTGGGTTTACTGGTAACTACTTAAAAACCTTGTATCTTTAGAATGGCTCCAGGTCAGGTGCAATACAGAGTACCAAAATAAAATACTTCCATTACAAGAAATTGTACAATTGGCATGAGGTACAGTATCATATAGAATACTCAAAAAATTTCGAGGCACTGAATCTCACCATTCTCGAATAACAGGGCTGTGAAGTAGTGCATTCGTGCAAAATAGTTGATTCTGAGGTGAAAACAATTCCTATTGTTCTGTGTAAACACGTGAAGATAAACGTTAACCAAAACCAGATTTATAGGACTACATATTTGAACAGCCAGTATGCTGTATCAAGCTGGTTCTGGTTATCGTTTATCTTCATATCTGTATAGAAAAAAATGTGAGGTGTTTTTGCCTCAAAATTGTTGATTTTGCGCGTATGCACCACTTCACGACCCTGTTATTGGAGAATGATGACTGAGACTCAGTGCCTTTTCTGAATATACAGTATGATATTGTACTTCATACCAACTGAACATACAAGGTCCTTTACATGCTACATGACGATGTTGATGTTTACACGTGCCAAGGGGTGACTTTGTCCCATCAGTTAAACAGTTATGTATTTCAGAAATTGAATGTTTTAGCCCACCATCGGTGGGCTGTTCAAATCGCTTTTCGTCCGTGGTCCGTCATCCGTCCGTCAGTCGGGGCGTAAACAATTCTTGTTATCGCGATTTCTCAGGAACCGCTTTATGGACTTTTCTCAAATTTGGTACACAGGTTCCCCTTGGGGTCTAGTTGTGCAAAATACCTTTTCTGGTCCGATTCGAAAATCCAATATGGCCACCAGGCAGCCATCTTGGATTTCCCCATGAAACTCAGGAAGTACTTCATGGATCTTGTCAAATTTGGTACACAGGTTCCCCTTGTCGTCTAGTTGTGCAAAAAAATACCTTTTCTGGTCCGATTCAAAAATCCAATATGGCCACCAGGCGGCCATCTTGGATTTCCCCATGAAACCTTGTTATCGCGAATTATCAGGAACTACTGCATTGATCTTTCTCAAATTTGGTATACAGGTTTCCCTTGGGGTCTAGTTGTGCAAGATACCTTTTCTCGTCCGATTCGAAAATCCAATATGGCCACCCGGCAGCCATCTTGGATTTCCCCATGAAATTTCATCGTCATTTCTCAGGAAGTACTGAATGGATCTTTCTCAAATTTGGAACACAGGTTCCCCTCGTCGTCTAGTTGTGCAAGATGCCTTTTCTGGTCCGATTGAAAAATCTAATATGGCCACCAGGCGGCCATCTTGGCTTTTCCCATGCAACTTTGTTGCTCAGGAAATATTTCATGGATCTTTCTGAAATTTGGTACACAGGTCCCACATGGGGCCTAGTTGGGCAAGATACCTTTTTCGGTAAGGATTCGAAAATCCAAGTTCCGCTTCAAATTAATACGGTATTCCCGATTTGTGAAGTTGCATCGCAAGATTCGGCGGATCAAACGGTGAAGCATATTCTATATATTGACTATAGTGAATATCCACACCATCACCTTCCATATCAAGGAGTTCAAATAATTCGGAATTGAAATGTATTTCTTCAAATTTTAAATCAGTTTTAGTCCATGCAGTTGCAAGTGAACTGCCCCACCCTTTCGTCTGCCGGTGGGTCGGCTACATGAAGGGGCGTCACTCTTGTGGCTCAACGTCACAACTCGACAACTGTAGACTCCTGCATGTTTCGACCCAAGGGAGATAATCAGGATTCAGGCACTTTCAAAGTTTCAACATTACTACGCGGACCGGATCCCTTCAGTATTAAGTATTGTACCATCTTACTATTTTCGAGCATGGTATCTTAAAAGAGATATCTCAAACTAGCCCAGTAAACAGAACAGAATTAGCAGTCGTTTCTAATTATAAAATCTTAAGTATGTTTCATAGCTCATGCCAAAGTGTCAAAGAGATTTGTCTTCGCTTTCAGTACCCAATGATGACACGTGCAAAAAATAAATAATAAAAAATACTACAAAACGATGACGAAGGATCCTCCGTACATGTACATTCACTTTCAGACTAACTTTGCTCATTTCTCTTGTATTACAACAACCGACATAAGTACAGTTTCTAGAAATCTTGAAACTCCTGAAACTTAGTGTCCCTTTTTCGATCTTTTTCGCTCAGCTTCGAAATTCTGTAAACAAAATTACAAATCAATCGTTTGTTCTTAGTAACAATGGACAAAAAAAGATCCTCTTTATAGTTTTACAATTATCGGACAATGGTGGGCGCCAAGATCCTTCAGGATCTCTCGTTTATATATACACAACTGTAATATCATTTCTTTGATGTCACCTGACAAGATTCTAACAAATAAGCCAAAAGTTTCTCTTGCACTGAGATTTCATTCATGATAAACAGACACAAAATATGAGAAGTGGGCCAAAGTTGCCCCGCACTTTCGTGCAAGTCCACATAATTTCCGTTTTTCTGGTTATTTTTTTGTTAACCCACTTGTGGGCCAAACTCACTCCTATAGGGGGTTGGCTTTGTCTAAGCCTTGGCTATGAATGCTATGAGCCATGGCAATTAGTCTCTGATCAAAGTGACCCCACCCATGGGGTGACTTTGACCCACCATAAAACAGAAAAAAAGTTGCATAAGTAATATGAATTTGGAGACCCTAGCTTCAATCCGTCAAAAATATAGCAAATACTATAATTTGACCTCGATAAAATACGTCAGGGTATGTCCTCTTCACTACACCTCTAAACATTCGCCAGACGTATACATAGTGTTAATTTGGAAATCCTATCTTTATTTCTTCATGTTATATCATTATAAACAGTGTATGATATATAAAAAATAGGTCGTCAGTCAACTGAGTTATATTTATAATATAAATTTGGAGACCCGAGCATTAATCCTTCAAACGAGAGATCCTGAAGGATCTTGGCGCCCACCATTGTCTGATAATTGTAAGCTAATGACAAGAGGATCTTTTTGTCCATTGTTACTAAGACGATTGAGTTGTAATTTTGTTTACAGAATTTCGAATCTGAGCGAAAAAGATCGAAAAAGGGACACTGGAAAACACCAAGATATAATCTTTCTAAGTTTCAGGAGTTTGAAGATTTCTAGAAACTGTACTTATGTCGGTTGTTATAGTTCAAGAGAAATGAGCAAAGTTAGTAGAATATACATGTACGGAGGATCCTTCGTCTTCGTTTTGTAGTATTTTTTTTTGTACGTGTCATCATTGGGTACTGGAAACGAAGAAAAATCTCTTTGACATTTTGGCATACTTAAGATTTTTAGCCCACCATCACCAGATGTTGGGCTGTTCAAATCACTTTTCGTCCGTGGTCCGTCGTCCGTCAGTCCGCAAACAATTCTTGTTATCGCGATTTCTCAGGAACTACTGCATGGATCTTTCTCAAATTCGGCACACAGGTTCCCCTTGGGGTCTAGTTGTGCAAGATACCTTTTATGATCCGATTCGAAAATCCAAAATGGCCACAAGGCGGCCATCTTGGATTTCCCCATGAAACCTTGTTATCGCGATTTCTCAGGAACTACTTCATGGATTTTTCTCAAATTTGGTACACAGGTTCCCCTTGGGGTCTAGTTGTGCAAGATACCTTTTCGGTCCGATTCGAAAATCCAATATGGCCACCAGGCGGCCATCTTGGATTTCCCCATGAAACCTTGTTATCGCGATTTCTCAGGAACTGCTGCATGGATCTTCCTCAAATTTGATACACAGGTTCCCCTTGGGATTTAGTTGTGCAAGATTCCTTTTCTGGTCCGATTCGAAAATCCAATATGGCCACCAGGTAGCCATCTTGGATTTCCCCACAAAACCTTGTTATCGTGATTTCTCAGGAACTGCTTCATGGATCTTTCTCAATTTTGGTACACAGGTTTCCCTTGGGGTCTAGTTGTGCAAGATACCTTCTCTGGTCCGATTCGAAAATCCAATATAGCCACAAGGCAACCATCTTGGATTTCCCCATGAAACAATTGTTATCGCGATTTCTCAGGAACTACTGCATGGATCTTTCTCAAATTTGGTACACAGGTTCTCCTTGGGATCTAGTTGTGTAAGATACTTTTCTGGTCCAATTCAGAAATCCGTTATGGCCACCAGGCAGCCATCTTGGATTTCCCCATGAAACTTTATCGTCATTTCTCAGGAAGTACTGAATGGATCTTTCTCAAATTTGGTACACGGATTCCACTTGGGGTCTGATTGTGCAAGATACCTTTTCTAGTCCGATTCGAAAATCCAATATGGCCACGAGGCAGCCATCTTGGATTTCCCCATGAAACTTTGCTATCGTGATTTTTCAGGACGTACTGCATGGATCTTTCTCAAATTTGGTACACAGGTTCCCCTTGTGGTCCAGTTGTGCAAGGTACCTTTTCTGGTCCGATTCCAAAATCCAATATGTCCATCAGGCGGCCATCTTGGATTTCCCCATGAAACTTTGTTATTGTGATTTCTTAGAAACTACTGCGTGGATCTTTGTCAAATTTGGTACACAGGTTCCCCTTGTCGTCTAGTTGTGCAAGATACCTTTTGAGGTCCGATTCGAAAATCTAATATGGCCACCAGGCGACCATTTTGGATTTCCCCATGCAACTTTGTTATCGTGATTTCTCAGGAAGTACTGCTGGGATCTTTCTCAAATTTGGTTCATAGGTTCCCTTGGAGAGTCCAGTTGAGCAAAATACCTTTTTCGATCCGATTCGAAAATCCTATATGGCCACCAGGCGTCCATCTTGGATTTCCCCACGAAACTTTATCATGATTTCTCAAGAAGGACTGCATGGATCTTTCTGAAATTTGGTACACAGGTCCCGCATGGGGCCTAGTTGTTCAAGATACCTTTTTTGGTCCGATTCGAAAATCCAAGTTACGCTTCAAATTAATACGGTATTCCCGAGTTGTGACGTTGCATCACAAGAGTCGGCGGATGAAACGGTGGGGCATATTCTATATATTGACTATAGAGAATATCTGTACCTTCACTCTTGTGACACAACGTCACAACTCGACAACTGTAGACTACTGCATGTTTAGATACAAGGGAGACAATCAGGATTCAGATACTTTGGAAGTTTCAAATTTACTGCGCGGGCCGGATCCCTTCAATATATTAAGTATTGTACCATCTTACTATTTTCGAGCATGGTATCTTAAAAGAGATATCTCAAACTAGCCCAGTAAACAAAACAGAATTAGCTTTCGTTCCTAATTATAAAATCTTAAGTATGTTTCATAGCTCATGCCAAAGTGCCAAAGAGATTTGTCTTCGCTTCCAGTACCCAATGATGACAAGTGCAAAAATAAAATAAAATACTACAAAATGAAGACGAAGGATCCTCCGTACATGTACATTCACTTTCAGACTAACTTTGTTCATTTCTCTTGTACTATAACAACTGACATAAGTACAGTTTCTAGAAATATAGAAACTCCTGAAACGTAGAAAGATGATATCTTGGTGTTTTCCAGTGTCCCTTTTTCGATCTTTTTCACTCAGATTCGAAATTCTGTAAACAAAATTACAAATCAATTGCTTGTTCCTAGTAACAATGGACAAAAAGATCCTCTTGTCATTAGCTTACAATTATCAGACAATGGTGGGCGCCAAGATCCTTCAGGATCTTTCGTATAATTTGGAACGAATGCTAATTCTGTTCTGTTTACTGGGCTGGTTGAGATATCTCTTTTAAGATACCATGCTCGAAAATAGTAAGATGGTACAATACTTAATACTGAAGGGATCCGGTCCGCGCAGTAATGTTGAATCTTCGAATTTGAAAGTGTCTGAATCCTGATTATTTTCCTCGGATCGAAACATGCAGTAGTTTACAGTTGTCGACATTGTGTCACAAGAGTGACATCCCTTTATGTAGCTGACCCTTCGGCAGACGAAAGGGTGGGGCAGTTCACTTGCAACTGCATGGACTAAAGAAAACTGATTTAAAATTTGAAGAAATACAATTTAATTCCGAATGATTTGAACTCCTTGATATGGAAGGTGAAGATATGGATATTCTCTATAGTCAATATATAGAATATGCCCCACCGTTTGATCCGCCGACTCTTTGTGATGCAACGTCACAACTCGTGAATACTGTATTAATTCGATTTTCGAATCGGACCAAAAAAGGTATCTTGCACAACTAGGCCCCATGTGGGATCTGTGTACCAAATTTCAGAAGGATCCATGAAACATTTCCTGAGAATTCACGATAACAATGTTTCAAGTGGAAATTCAAGATGGCCACCTGGCAGCCACATTGGATTTTCGAATCGGGCCAACACAGGTATCTTGCACAACTGGGCCACAAGGGGAATCTGTGTACCAAATTTGAGGAAGATCCATGCTGTACTACTTGAGAAATCACGATAACAAATTTTCATTGTTAAATCCAAGATGGGCGCCTGGTGGCCATATTGGATTTCCGAATCGGATCAGAAAAGGTACCTTGCACAACTAGACCCCAATGGGAACCTGTGTACCAAATTTGAGAAAGATCCATGCAGTAGTTTCTGAGAAATCGCGATAACAAGGTTTCATTGGGAAATCCAAGATGGCTGCCTGGTGGCCATATTGGATTTTCGAATCGGACCAGAAAAGGTTTCTTGTACAACTAGACCCCAAGGGGAACCTGTGTACCAAATTTGAAAAATATCCATGAAGTAGTTCCTGAGAAATGTTCACGGACGTCCGGACGTCCGGACGGACGACGGACCACGGACGAAAAGTGATTTGAACAGCCCACCATCTGGTGATGGTGGGCTAAAAATATAGCAAATACTAGAATTTGACCTTGATAAAATAGTCAAGGTCAGTCATTTTAGTAGGCTTCTGACCCTTCATCCGATACATAGGTATGAATTCACAATGCCTGGCTATAATTCTTCTTGAATTATCGTGTTCACAAGAAAGATGAACAGACGGACAGACAGACGACGCTGACGATACCCTACGGGAATAATTTGCCGGAGGAGTAAAAACTGACTTGTTTTGTACAGTGAGAATGGAGTTTTGGTGGAAAAACACTCTGTTATGGCTGTTTATAAAGTACCCGAAATAGTTGTTTGTGAATTCGAAGCTGAATTTGCCGTCTCCAATGCTAAGTATATGGACATGGTAGTTAAATTCAAGGGACACATTGGCCGGTATTTTATAGGTTCTTGTGTTTCGTTGATGGGTATTTGATCTTTCGATAGATATTTATGTTCACCGTCGCTGTATATCTGAAATATTGTTGAACGTGACGTTACATTTAATTCTCTCTTTTAATAGTTGTATTTATTATCCACAAGTGCATATTTATATTAGGGACAATCCGATATGGGACAATATGTATGATTGAAGAATGTATAAACTTTATATGAATATTTGAAGAAATAAAATATTTATGCAAGGCATAACTTATATTTTGTACATTTAATCGTTCCAGTAGTGTTGAAATGTGCACACGTAATACATTCAAATGCGTTGTTCGTATATGCAAAAAGCAATTCTACCCACATAGGCCTACATAGGCAAGCAAGGTGTACACAGACACTGGCATTATATATAAAAGTACTCACGCATATGCTACATTTTTGTGGTTTCTTTTACGGTATACGTATTTCAGCTACATATTTTTATATATAAACATTCTTGCCCATCCAAGTTATCAACGCACAAACAAAAGAAAACAAAAAACAAACATACACATACTAAAACTACATATCATATTCTTAACCCACTTTCCCGCCTATCTGAACACACATACATCTAACAATTTCTACAAATTATCCCGTCTTGGATGTGGTGGTATATTGTCCATTCACAAACCTCCGTCCCGTCTTGAATGTGGAGATATATTGTGCATTAACAAACCTATCATTCCGTCTTGGATGTGGTGATATATTGTCCATTAATAAACCTGTCATCCCGTCTTGGATGTGGAGGTATATTGTCCCTTAACAAACCTATCATCCCGTCTTGGATGTGGAGGTATATTGTCCATTAACAAACCTATTATCCCGTCTTGGATGTGGAGGTATATTGTCCATTAACAAACCTATCATCCGGTCTTGAATGTGGAGGTATATTGTCCCTTAACAAACCTATCATCCCGTCGTGGATGTGGAGATATATTGTCCCTTAACAAACCTATCATCCCGTCTTGGATGTGGAGGTATATTTTCCATTAACAAACCTATCATTCCGTCTTGGATGTGGTGATATATTGTCCATTAACAAACCTGTCATTCTGTCTTGGATGTGGAGGTATATTGTCCCTCAACAAAACTATCATCCCATCTTGGATGTGGAGGTATATTGTCCATTCACAAACCTATCATCCCGTCTTGGATGTGGAGGTATATTGTCCATTCACAAACCTCCGTCCTGTCTTGGATGTGGAGGTATATTGTCCATTAAAGTGAACGTAAAGGCTGCGACAACACACACACTGCGTGGAAGAACTATATTAAAAGTATCATTTGGCAGCAACAAATATTTTTTGTGATTTTTTCCCTTCCAAACAAAAAATTCCAAACACGGGAATTATTGACTGATGCAACGAGCGACTGGAGTCGGCCATAACAGTTTATTCATTAGCCTTGCGCCAATGAAAACGCTTGTACGGAGCACGTGATATTTTCCTGTGACGTAGTATCACTTTGTTTTGGCATCGCTGTAGCACGAATTGTAATTGCGGTGGTGGAGAGCTCGGCTGTTTCAAGCGTGTTTTGATTGTGTTGCGTGTCTCCAGCAAGTGTTTACTGACCTGAAACGTTCGATGAACTACTCACTACTTTCGTCGACATCGGAGCGTTTTGGTTCAAACTGGTAACCCTGTAAACCTTCATTTGTCTCTTCGTCAGAAGTTGAAGTCAGGCTAGCCTCCTCGTGCGTCGCTATGTTTACATGCTTTCTGCGCTTTCTAACTCCACGAAGTAAAGAGCTCCGAAGTGATACGACGTCACTGCTCTGAGTGAGATAGCCAGCATGGCGGCAGCCGGGGAACAATAATACAATGGAGATAATTTCGTTCGTACTCGGTGCAAAAAAATCCCCAAAAATATTTGTTGCTGCTATTTCAGTATTTCAATGTAGCTCTTTCCCACAGAGTGCATGTTGCCTCAGCCTTTACGTTCACTTTAACAAACCTATCATTCCGTCTTGGATGTGGTGATATATTGTCCATTAACAAACCTGTCATCCCGTCTTGGATGTGGAGGTATATTGTCCATTCACAAACCTATCATCCCGTCATGGATGTGGTGGTATATTGTTCATTAACAAACCTATCATCCTGTCTCCGATGTGGGGGTATATTGTCCATTAATAAACATATCATCCCGTCTTGGGTGTGGTGGTATATTGTCCATTAACAGACCTATCATCCCGTCTTGGATGTGGTGGTATATTTTCCATTAACAAACATATGATCCCGTCTTGGATGTGGTGGTATATTGTTCATTAACAAACCTATCATTCCGTTGTATGTGGTGATGTATTGTCCATTAACAAACCTATCACCCCGCCTTGGATGTGGTGGTATTTTGTCCATTAACAAACATATGATCCCGTCTTGGATGTGGTGGTATATTGTTCATTAACAAACCTATCATTCCGTTGTATGTGGTGATATATTGTCCATTAACAAACCTATCACCCCGCCTTGGATGTGGTGGTATTTTGTCCATTAACAAACCTATCACCCCGTCTTGGATGTGGTGGTATATTGTCCATTAACAAACCTATCACCCCGCCTTGGATGTGGTGGTATTTTGTCCATTAACAAACATATGATCCCGTCTTTGATGTGGTGGTATATTGTTCATTAACAAACCTATATCATTCCGTTGTATGTGGTGATATATTGTCCATTAACAAACCTATCACCCCGCCTTGAATGTGGTGGTATTTTGTCCATTAACAAACCTATCACCCCGTCTTGGATGTGGTGGTATATTGTCCATTAACAAACCTATCACCCCGTCTTGGATGTGGTGGTATATTGTCCATTCACAAAACTCTGTCCCGTCTTGGATGTGGTGGTATATTCTCCATTAACAAACATATCATCCCGTCTTGGATGTGGTGGTATATTGTCCATTAACAAACCTATCACCCCGTCTTGGATGTGGTGGTATATTGTCCATTCACAAAACTCCGTCCCGTCTTGGATGTGGTGGTATATTGTCCATTAACAAAGCTATCACCCCGTCTTGGATGTGGTGGTATATTGTCCATTCACAAACATATCACCCCGTCTTGGATGTGGTGGTATATTGTCCATTCACAAAACTCCGTCCCGTCTTGGATGTGGTGGTATATTCTCCATTAACAAACATATCATCCCGTCTTGGATGTGGTGGTATATAGTCCATTCACAAACCTCCGTCCCGTCTTGGATGTGGAGGTATATTGTCCATTAACAAACCTATCATTCCGTCTTGGATGAGGAAGTATATTGTCCATTAACAAACCTGTCATTCCCTCTTGGATCTGGAGGTATATTGTCCATTAACAAACCTATCATCCCGTCTTGGATGTGGAGGTATATTGTCCATTAACAAACCTATCACCCAGTCTTGGATGTGGTGATATATTGTCCATTAACAAACCTATCACCCCGTCTTGGATGTGGTGGTATATTGTCCACTAACACACCTATCATCCCGTCTCGGATGTGGTGGTTTATTTTCCATTAACAAACCTGTCATCCCGTCTCGGATGTGGTGGTATATTTATGATGCATTAATAATGCAAATACGTTGAGCAGAAAACGGTGTATATGCTGTAAATGAAATATATCACAGCAAACACTTAACGTTTCCACAACATTTTTATAGGTAGAACGTTAAAATAAATGTGTAGGTTTATTAAAACATTAAACGTGTTTGAGTTTTGCCCAGATCTGCCTGAAACGTTGTAAGATATTATGAAATTTTGAAAACTTTGTGACACCTTTTAATAAAGTTAGGAATTGTTTTCCAGAAACGTTTCATGGAATGATTGCGTTGTCTGGAATAGGACAAATATTCTAATATATTCCGAAAAGGGAGGTTAACTAAACTCAGTTCCCAAGTGTGAAAAGGAATAGGATCCCATCCGTGGGGCTTCCGGGTGTGAAATAGGGCTAAAACGTCGTGATATGTCTGAAATATAGTTGAAAGCGATGTTAAACCACTCATTCACTCAGTTGCTAACGTTTCGGCAATTTTCACCAGATTTATCAGTTTTGAAAAACTATCGACTCGCCCCATTCGGAACATCCAGTTTTGTTTTCATTGCACGCATTCACCAAAGATGAAATACTCATCCAAAAAATATACGCAACTCTTGCATCAGTTTCAGAATGTCATCCAAAGTGTTCAGTAGCTTCCGATGCGTGAGATTTAATTGTGCGAGGTTGTACAGCTGCAGTCGCGTGAGTTCTTAAGTGTCTCTTCAGAGTACCTTTTTGAGTACATCGTAACTCACAAGTTGGACACTTGAAGGGTTTCTCTCCAGTGTGTGTCATCATGTGTTTAGTAAGATTGCCTTTTGCTGCACATTTAAATCCGCATAGTGAACACTTGAATGGTTTCTCTCCAGTATGAGTCCGCATGTGTGTATCCAGATGCAACTTTAGTAAGCACCTGTACTCACAAACTGAACACTTGAATGGTTTCTCCCCAGTGTGAGTTCGCATGTGTGTATCCAGATTATGCTTTTGTGCGCACCTGTACTCACAAACTGAACACTTGAATGGTTTCTCTCCAGTGTGAGTTCTCATGTGTGAAGTTAGATTGCGATTTGTTGCACTTTCAAACCCACAGAGCGAGCACTTGTAAGGTTTCTCTCCAGTGTGAGTTCTCGTGTGTATATCGAGGCTTATCTTTCGTGAGCATCTGTATTCGCATACTGAACACTTGAACGGTTTCTCTCCAGTGTGAATTCTCATGTGTGTATTGAGATTACACCTCTGTGCACATCTGTACTCGCATACAGAACACTTGAACGGTTTATCTCTAGTGTGCGTCCGCATGTGCAAATCCAACTCGTTTTTACTAAAAAACCTATATTCGCAAACGGAACATTCGAAAGGTTTATCTCCCGTGTGACGTTTCATGTGATTATTTAGACTGGACAGCCTGGTGAATCGGTGTTTACATAATGAGCATTCAAAGGGTTTCTGGCCAATATGATTTCGCATGTGTTCGGTCAGTCTACCCCGGATCCTACACCTGAATTCACACACCGAACACTTGAAAGCTTTCTCTCCGTTGTGAGTTTTCATGTGTCTTTTAAGAATATTCAGCTCGGTACATCTGTATTTACAAATTGCGCATTCAAAGGGTTTATCTCCGGTGTGATTTCGCATGTGAGTCGCCAGAACATGGCGTTTTTTACAACTGTAGTCGCATAATGAACACACAAATGGTTTATCGTCACTGTGGATTTTCATGTGGTTTTTCAGTCCACTTCGACATGCACACCTGAATCCACATATAGAACACACATATGGTTTTTCACCAGTGTGTACTCGCATATGTCGCTGGAGATCCCCTCTCTGTCTACATCTGTATTCGCACATCGAGCACATGAATGGCTTTTCTCCAGTATGTGTTAGCATGTGCGTCTCTAAACCGCCCTTCTGTGAAAACCTATTACCGCATACCAAACATAAAAACGGTTTCTCTCCAGTGTGAGTTCGCATATGCTTCTTTAGTGTAGCTGACGCTAAAGTTCGATACTCACACAAGGAGCAGTTGAATGGCTTTTCTCCAGTGTGGCGCTGAATGTGTGTTCGGAGGTGCGATTGTGATGCAAATTTTTGCTCACACGTTGAACACTTAAATGGCTTTCTCCCTGCATGTGTCTTCATATGCGTAGTTAAATATGCCGGGGTTCGGAATTTCTTATCACACACTGAGCAATTGAATGGTTTCTCACCAGTGTGAATCAGCATGTGTTTTTTCAATTCACATTGTCCTTTAAACCTGTGCTGACACAACTGACATTCGAATGGTCTCTCGCAAGTATGGGTCCTAGTATGCCTCCGAAGCGTAGCTGATTGAGTACACTTGTACTCACACAGAGTGCATTTGTAGGGTTTCTCGCCAGTGTGAGTTCTCATATGGCAGGTCAGGGTATGGGGCAAGGCAAACCTCTTCTCACACACTGAACATCTGAAGGGTTTCTCTCCAGTATGAGTCCTCATGTGTCCTGCCAGATACCCTGATGTTGTACCTGTGTAAGCACACACTGAACACTTGAATGGCCTCTCTCCAGTGTGAGTTCGCGTGTGTATATTCAGTTGACTCCGTGTTGCACACCTGTGCTCACACACTGAACACTGGAACGGTTTCTTCCCCGTGTGAATTGTCATATGTGTGACAAGGTGTGACTGGCGTTTAAACCTGTGTTCACATAATGAGCACTTGTATGGCCTCTCTCCAGTATGAGTTCTGATGTGGTTAATTACATTATTTTTTGTTGAAGATTTATAATCACAGATTGTACATTTAAATGGTTTATTCCCGGAATGAGTTCGCATATGAACTATTGAACCGGCGTGTGGTTTCTCACCATTATGAGTGTTAGCCTGTTTATTCATGGTACTATGCTGTGGACTCAGTTGTATGGATTCTCTTCAATACGAGTTCTCATATGCGCTGCGCGACTGTGTTAAGCTCTGCAAACTCACTGACCAATCAAATTGTTCTCTGTTTTCGATCACACGTGTTTTTCATAGTTGGTCGCACAACTTGATTTGTCATTTCCACTTTTCACCAGACAGAATCCCGGTATTTTCATTGGTTTATTAAAAAGATCCGTCAGAAAGTTTCTCTGGTAATCAAGGTCAAGGTCATCACCTGAAAGGATAAAGAACATTGGCGATCTTAAAGTGGAGACTGAGATCGACCTTTGTAACATAGATTCCCATTACACATTTTACATGAATGGTAGACTTGCACAATAAGACCAGAAGATAATCCGGAAGTGCTAGTTCTGTCAGTTGATTGGATAACTACGCCCAAATTCACAAACAGGAAGTGGCAATCACATAATCTGATTGGATAGCTGGTAATGTGCAAGTCCCGCATAGACTCTATAGCCATTCCATTTTTTTGCAACTGTGCAGTGTCTGCGCAGCTTCTCGTAAAAGTCCCGTTTGTACCAAATCCGAAGTTTTAACGTTGGAGAGACAACCTGTAACCATCTCGGTCATCTATACGCGGTAAGACTGACCCTGGGATCGTGTGTATCCATTTACAGCCTACTTTCGGCAAGTGCGAGAGGGGAATTTCCAGAAATCAATACCACGTGATTTCGTCAGCCAATCAGCTAAAGTCTACCGACGTAACCCCAACGTAACTCGCCATTTTCGAATCATGTGATCCCTACTTGTTGAAAATTACAGATCTACCACACCTCTTGGGTGATACGAAAGTTATTTATACCTATATATTTTGTAAGCCTAGCCTATATCTGTTTGAAAACCTGTAATTTATCAGATTTCTCGAGTCTGTTCTCTGCCGGATGAAGGCCGAACAGAATCCCGTAATATACCGGATATCGCTCCGCAATAATGGAGACTCACGATTCGCAAGCCATCTTATGGATGGCGAAGTGTACGCAAATGGTTGGAGAGATAGGCTGAGTGCTGTTATTAGGTGCAACTGTACGTAAAATCACTGAAACATGTCATGGACTATCGCCAGATGGGCTAAAGAACGGTTCCAAATATTTATTCAATACTGTTTTTTCTTTTTAATTTTCAATTCAGCATTTATATGGTGAAAAATGATTGATCATTTTGAAAACTTAAATATTATGGAACTACAGAATGCATTATTTAATTATTCGATACAATATTCCCTCATTCAATGATTCAATAATATTCAAGTATTCAATGATCGAATATAATTATTCAATCACTGAGTATAAAAATTCAATCATATAGAAAATTATGGGATAACTTTTGTTCGCGTCTTCCGATTGACCAATCAAAATTATGTTCACAAACCAAAGTAAAATAGTGGAGTCAAATGATAGTGACAAAAATGTCCCTTCGTTACATTGCAGATACGCAAATAAAGCCGTCTGAACGCTAGCTAGGGTGGTAGTTGAGGTGGGGAAGACACTAGCAAGAGCGATAACATACTATAGGCCTACTGTGGGATTATACTTGAGAAATAATGTTTTTAATAGGCGTGCTAAATGGTTAGTGTGGGAAAGATTATATTTTAGGGCAAGGGCGAAGCCAGCGCCCTAAAATCTATAAACTTTCCCACACTAACCGTGCGTAAAATAACCATCTTACCTATGAAAGCATTATTTGTATTTTATTGCACTAGTTACTCAAATTGATTATCAGCGAAGGTTATAATGAAAGTTTGAAAACATATTTTAACACTTTGACAATCTTTCTCCCCTTTTTTTGAAAAAACAACTCGTCCACTGATGTTGGGACGATGCTCCCGTCTCGGTTGGAATCGTGCCAATGTCAGAGGACGCGTTTATGTGGTCTCTTAAATGGGGAGTGATTTTGTCAGCTGAGTCAGCTGTTGGGAAATTACGTGGATATATGCGTATTTTTGTCGCTTTGTTAATCAATTTCATGATGGAAACAACAGTTAAACTTGAGAAAAAAAATTAATCTTGTAATTTATTTGTTTGTTTTATTCGGCTGTTGCCTGTTTGAAAGCAGACGTCCCACTACTCACCCGACTTGTGAAATGGAATCTTCTAATGAACACCTGCACTTGACACATGTCCATTTCACATAACCGTGCTAAATCGTGTAATGATTGCACGGTTAGCTCGATGTTATTGACACAAGTGTTGTAAAATGTGGTATAAAGGTCTACCAATATGCAGGCAATGACAAATGTGAACGGATCTGGTTTGTGCCCCATACAGCGAGGAATGGAAAATCCCCATACTACCGTACACAATATCCTGCTGAGTGGCAAGTGGAAAACCCATGAAATGTTGACTTCCCAGCGTTACAAAATGCTCATACAAGTTGACGTCACGATCGATGTCATACGGCCATGTCCCAAGCAAGATCAGCCATTTTTCTCCGTGAAATTGCGGAGCTACATTCATACCGCCGAATAAGTATATACATATATACATATAACATTACATAGTAAATCACACCAACTTTTATGGGCATCTTGTAACCCAGAGAAGACGACTACATTACACGTACACCACACAGAACTTTCTGGAACATTCCATGGGTTCCCCACTTACCAGTCAGCTGGAGGTTGCGGCGGGACCAGTTTAATTTGCTGTATGAAGAAGGGAGCTATTTCCGAATACAGTGCCAGTTATATACTACGGTGGCGACATCGACTTTTATAAAAAATATGCATTTTGCATTTTTATAGCTTTTTCAGATTTTCTTGGAGATTTTCTTCATTTTTTCGTCTATTTTATGAAAACAGATATTAGTTTGTCACATAATTTCTTTAGATTTCTGTCATTCCCACTCACGGCGGGATGAAGTTCTGTATAATTTGTTTCAACGAGAACAAAACCAACCAATGAATCCAAATGCTATTAATTTTGATAGAAACAATGTTCAGTGCATGACATAAATATGAAATGCATATCGTCAAGGTATGCTTTATAGCAAGCCTACAAGGTTTCAAATATCTCCAGTTAAAACAGGAAGAGTTGTTGATTATACAAGATTGAACAATGACATTCGAATAAATTGGTAACTACTTGATTATTACCCGAGTGCTAGTGGAGTGTGATTGGAGAAATAATGTTTATATTAATTCCATTTCAGTTTTAAAACATTTACTTAAGCCTAATAAAGTTAAAAACTAAAAAATGTAACACTGTATTATTTACGAAATTTCGATCTGTACATGATTACCTCCCCCTGGGGGCGCTGCGATAGACGTAACAGTGGGACCAGCACAGTCTGCACAACATGATGTAGCTGCATTGCATTGTATGGAAATAGCTCACATAGATAAGCTAGGCTATTGCTCACGAAGCCCCTGCTTGTGTCATTCACGTTCACTGAAACGCACTAACAGGTTGGTCATCATTCGCTACGGGGAATAAAGAAAGTCGGAATTTACCAATCTGTATTTCCGATTCTCTCAGTATCACTGTCGCCCACGGCTCCTGCAGTGTCGCTGATCTTATCGTTGTCTCAGTCTACTGGTTCTTTGTTCACAAATTCGTGTTGGTAAGGCAGGGGCACCCCTGCACTAACCATTGTCGTGAATTCTTGAGGAAGAAGTGTAAGAAAATTCCTCCGCATTGCTGTCGCTGCCTACATTCCATTCTCAAAGAGAGCCGTGTCTACCCGCGGGAGACCAAAGCGACTCTCATGTAAACTGGTGACATTTTTGAATCTCCAATCTCAAAGCGAGGCAGCATGACATCATTCTCAAAGCGAGCCGTGTCTACCCGCGAACTACTTCCTGTATTAGATAACTCGCTTTCACGGCCAAGTATACATACCGACAATAATTTGTTCGCGATTGATATGCTCCGAAACGGAAAGAGTCATTTCCCAATTATATAGCCCACGTTATGTTTAGCAATTCGCTTCTAACTCGGCGGAGTCAGCAGGTCAGTGACAAGCCAGATAATCATACGCCGCCTACTCACCCCCCAAATTTTGGGGGGATGGCTCCCATTTACGCGTGAGACTCTTTCTCGCAGTAGGGAGTCTCGCGAGACGAGAATGCCTACATTCATGTTCGCTGCCATTTTTTTAATGTGGTTCAACTATGACGTCACAGCTTCTGGTGGAAAAGCTTCGAATCAAGGGGAGATAAGCGATGCACTGTTTTCAAGCCGCTGATCATACACGTGTTTTATTTCTCTTTAAAAAATAAAACTTATCACCAGATTTCGTTCATTGATGGCTGTATAATTTATTATCATCATAAAAAGGAAAGGGAAATGCTTTTTTCTTACTTTTATTACCTTTGCATTTCACCTTTAAAAAAGATCAAGTCAAACTCTACCGGTGGATTATACAATTAGGTGACAGATGGACAGGCAGACGGTAAACACGTAATGGTGGATTCCACGATAACTTATAGTCCGCTAATTCCCGTTTCCGTCCAACCTTGACGGAACATGACATTAGCAACACCTATAGCTTTAAAAATATCGTAAACAAACCATGTGCGATGTGCCTTCCTATCAAGAAAAAGCGTCAATGAAAAGGCATCAGATGATAATGAACAGGTGCTCCTATGAATTCTGTGTACAGTTTTTAGTTTAACGGGACAAAACACAAATGACATTTGTAGCATTTGTGTTGCTTATGCCATTTTCCCGTCAAAATGTATGGATTATGTACAAGAGATTTCTTATAAGACGAACACGAACTCAGTGAAATTAGGCCAATCGTATTCATTTATCTGTACCATTGTCAGTGTGTGACATCACCCATGCTGTAATTTCCGTCATAGGAGTTATGACGGAAATGACATTAGCAACATTTTCAAACACCCATAGTATCCATGTACTGGTATTTAATATATTCGCAATGGTACATATATCTTAAGGGAGATCAGGCCAGTACCACTGTAAATATGTTATTGAATAATTGAATTGAATTTTGGATTTGTGGTAAATTTTGTAAAATAATTATGACGGAAATATAACATCAGCACAAATGACATTAGCAACATTTACATTTCTGTCTCTCTATTATACTGCAGATAAGAAATGTACAGGGTAAAACTTTATGTACACATATTTTACCACCTTGGTGAGTTTAGAAAACAATTTTTTTTTATATTATTGGATTTATTTATTTATTCTTATTTGACATTCGTCAGGAAGGCCACACAGGTAACTAGCACCTATAATTGTGGCCCCCGATAACAATATATACATGATATATTTACATAAAAACGCCAATATAAATATTTACATAAAAACACCAGTATAATATAATGACAAGAAATTGAAGTTAAAAAAAAAACTAAAAAAATAATGAAAAAAGATTTGTAGATGTTCTAATGTCAATTTTCGGATGGACGGCAAAAAGGACGAAAAAGTGGACTAGTTTATCGTGGAATCCGGCTAATGCCTCCCGGCTACTTCATACAGGAAGCATAAAAATACAGAAGGGAAGCATAAAAATACAGAATTCTGACATCGCATGATCGACCGGCTGATTTGAGTTGTTTCGCGTAAGTTTTGAAGAGGTCTTCAATCATTTACGCTCACGGGTAAGTCGGCAATTCTGGTTACAGGACAAACGTGTATTTTGACGAGCGACTGGGACCCCGTACACAGATGCAAACTATATATCATTTGAAAGCTCAGACTCTCTTCTTTTAGATGTGGTAGGATGTGTTGATGAAAGCTATTTCCGTATGCTGAAAAAAAAAGGAAATACAAGAACCATTGGATTTCATCTTTCTACTTTTAAAATGGGTGTATACGTATTCAAATGATTAGATCTTCACTCATACCGGGCATATGGCAAAATGGTTGGTGTCAATTGATTGCGCAAAGGTTCTTCAAAAAGTATTATGATGTCATTGACCTGTGACGTCTCAGAGGGGCCATCTCCAAAATACAATTAAATTGCGTCAAACGCACTAAAAACTATGTCAAAAGTTTTTTGTGAGCGAAATACTTCGTTGTTAAATGGTCAAAATGGTTCTTATGTCGAATTTAGTCATCGATCAAATACTTCGGCAAAGATTTGATGCGTAATACATTTTAAATCCTCAATATAACGAGCGTCATTCACCATAGGATATTAGGTAAAAACACTAACTACTACATTAGAGGACGGGTTTCTTGGATATCAGCCACAACAAAATTCATTTAGTTCCGTGATTTAGACATTCAGAGTCATTTCACGCCGTAGCTGTATATTGTATATTGTCGAACGTACAAATTAGGTTAGGATTGTAATAGGGGGTCGTTTCAAAATATCCACAAAACATACGGGAAGACTCAGAGTGGCACAAAGTTACAAAATTGGCGAAGGAGTGCTGTGAGCATTAAATAGATCACTGCAATACAAGAACATGTCCATACTCACTCTCATTCCGACCCCACAATAGCCCGAGTATAGGAGTTTATTATACATCATAAAATGTACTCATGTACCTAAGAGCAGATGTTTAAGATATATTTGGGAGTATAAATTCTGCATATCCCTGGCATATCTTTCATCAGGGGCCAAGCCTGATCAAAAATACAATACAGTCCCGAAATATAACTCTTTAATATAATAATAATACTTCTTTATTTCAGAAAGAGATTGTCTATAGAATAAACAAATTAATAATAATAATATGGAAGCCAAAAGACAAATTACTAACCCGTTACATAGATTTAGAGAGACCAATGACAAATTAAACGCGAAGTCTGAGACAAATCGGAAAGCCGCAAAAGTTGTAAGAAGTTGTCTGTCGACATAAGTCTGTTCCGTAGAGAATTAATCTGGCGTGGAATAACCTCATTAAAGCTGGGTACAGAGTTAATTCCAAACATGTAAGTAGTACTACATTTGCGCGGGAAGTGCATTAACCAGCGAAATACGTTGTTGTATGTGACACGCAGTTTTTTCCAGTTACATGACGAGTACGAAGGCCGAAGATGGCTGCAATAGATGCTGGTACAGTACGACGAGAAAAGCTGCTTCTTCGCATCTTGAGAACACATATAAAACTTTCGAGCCAAAATGTTGGCACGAATGCATACTTTTTCAGTTTGCACAGACATATCATAACTCTCAGTGGAGACAAAATGATCAAGATATTTGGCGTAATTCAGCTGTGAACCAGACAGTTTTCAGCGGGTGCTTCCAGGTCATTGAACTTTTTTTGGACGAAAACACATGCATAAACATTTCTTAGTGTTGAAAACAATATTATTGTCAGTCGAAAAAATATCACAGTGGATTCTGAAGGCCTTTGGCAGAGGGACTAATAAGGCACAAGTCGTCAGCGTATAATAGTGGGTTAAAGAAGACTCCGGTTACATTACATTCTAAACTGGACCGAGAAATTTTGATGTCGAGTTCATGTCTGTAGATATTAAAGAACACAGGAGACAGAATTCCAGCAGGGAACTCCTCCGAGATGACATACCCACATCCTGGAAGCCATGAAAGGCGGTCAAGGCTATGCACCGGTGAATGGTTTAACATTGGCTCTAATGCAAAACCCGGAAGACAAGTATCATCGTGGTTTTCAAAATACTAAATATCCAAACAATTTTGAAGAAGTTATTGTCTCGGAGTTTGCATTTGCAAATACAAATCATCGCATGTAAATCTCCATGGATAAAATGATACATGATTCGAATGTTAAGAAATGGTTCATTGCCTAACCTTATGCCTCATGACGTCGTTTCGCGCCTTTTGACGTTAGAGAGTTCCATGTCGGGACTGTTCTATTAATATTTATGATATATACTGTCCATTATTATTATCTGGCTTATTCTGTGTTTCGCACATGGCGTCAGGGCAGAGATATTTCTGCTGTAGGTTTTGAAATATACCAATCTCAGATATTTATCTGCTTTGACACATTTCATGTGTACGCTGTTTACCGGTGCTATTTTTTCTAATGTTTCCTGTGGTTTTCAAGGTACATAAGGCCCAAGTTCTGTATAGAATTATTACTGTTTTATTATCAGAGGTGCCAGGACAAAATTTTCGCTCATGAAGATCTTTTGCAGATATTCGATTTTATCTGATTTACACATTTCATGTGTATTCTTAAGCAGCGTTGTTTCCTATAATGGAGCCAAGTCGTCATTATTGTTGTCTCTCTTTGTATAGGCACGGCTGATGAAGATTATTCTTACTACTTTAATATCAGGTGCATGCTACAGTCTGAATCTGAGTGGTATTATTCTGATGTGTGTCTCGGATCAAGTCAAAATCGTTATCCGAAAGACAACGAACAAGATCATGTGAGCATAAGGCCACTCGTACACTCTCAGAAATATTCAGGGAATAATCCTAAATTGAGCAGGCTACACCCCCACAACTCAATTTCAGGGATGTTACCTGAAATCCAGGGATAATTTCCTGAAATTCAGGTATATCATCCATGAATTAAAGCTAAATTACCTGAATTTAGGGGATTTTACGTACTATTCAGGATTATTCCCTGAATATTTCTGAGAGTGTAGGTAGAATCCGTATTCAGGATTGCAAAATGCCAGAAACGTGGGTATGTTAATGTGTCAAACCAGAAAATTGGTATTTTACAATAGCCTACCCACAGCATTTCAGTTAAGCGAGAATTCTGTCCTGACACATATGATCAAGCATGCAGTAATGATAATGAACAGAATTCGGACCTTACGGACCTTGGTAACTACGGAAGACAGCGCTGAATACTCATGAAATGTGTCAAAGCAGATGAATCTCGAGTTTAGTTTGGTATATTTCAATACCTACAGAACTCCAGAATCAAGAATTTCGTCTTGACACCTTTGATAAAAAACACACACAGTAATAATACTGTGCAAAACTTGCACCTTATCGACCGTGGAAACTGTGGAACAAGCGTCTAATCCGTCATTCAATATTCGGCCGTCGTCCATTAGAGAATTTCTGCGTCCATAATCGAATGGCCTAATTCATATACTAACAGTGGAACTAAATTAAAAGGATAAATCATAGTATACGTAAAACTAGGCTGATTTCCTGCAAGACAGAAGCGGTCAAGTTTTCAATGATGGTGACCAGGTGGTGACCAGATTTGATCACCATTAAAGGGTGATGGGCCATCACCTTATTTTGGCTCTGTGGACAACTTATGAAATGATTTTTGAGAGAGAAAGAATAAATTGGTCGTCAGCGGGATTCCAACCCACGACCCTGGCTTATCAGGCCAATGCTCTACAACTAGAGAACTTTACGCTCATCCGACCTTATTTTTGCCTTATTTAAGGGGCTGATGTGGGCAACGTTCAGAAAGTTGTGTAATAGGACAGAGTCTCTTCTTTTGTGTCAATCTGATTAAAACTCAGACTTAATAAACCGCTCCTCTGTCGGACACGTCGCTAATTAAGATCTGGGACAGTCCCTATCTTAAATCTGTCGCGCATGTCAGAGTGGCGACCAATCACAGTCCAACTTCGACAGGCGAAGAGGTGCCTAAATTCAGTGGCGGCGAAGTTCAAGGGTGAGATCGAAAATATGGTGTGCCATGTATCTGACGTGCCCGCATTAAGGGAGTAGAGGACGTTCATTTCGCTGCTCTTATGGGGCTACAACATGGTGATTTGTCGGATTTTTCAAAACAAGCTGAATTTCCTAACAAAAGTACGCAGACATCTCAAAATGGAATAAAAATCAACAAAAGACACAACACAACCATTTATGCGTTCTACTGGTGGGTCGATAGTGTGATAGGACGGACCAAAAAATTGGCATTTTAAATTCAACGGTTGGAGGGTGCAAAGTGCTCCATAGGTTAAAAATTATTCCTCCGGAATACCCCCAAATTCACTCCTATTCACTTTCCACAAAAAGAAAACTTCTGAATGGCTAATAATTGGAACCTCAATAATATTCTCCACACCCATCCCGATTCCCCACCCCCACCCCCTCCTGGAAATAGGACTGAAAAGGCTCAGTTTATCTGTTATACCGCTAATATTTTCCAAGAAAGTATGGTGTCCCCCTGTTTTTATTACATATTTAACAAGCACTATATGTGTTTAGTATTATATAGCAAAATGGGAAAAATTTGACCTTGGGAAGTTTGATTTATTGAGCATCAAAGAAGAAAAATCCAAATTTCCCTATGTATTCAGTGTTATGGCTTTTAAGTGGTATACATGCTTTTGGCTACCATATTTTTTTAACGAGTATGGTGACCCCCTATTTTTTTTCCATGGATCATCTTCTCCCAACCTGATGAAAAAATCCTGAAATTTAAAAAAAAAATCAACCTCTAGAAATGAACGTCCTCTACTCCCTTAAAGCAGGAGGAACTGCAGATAGTTTTCTTGCATGCTACGTAAAAGACACTGTATAGCCGTTCTTCCTGCCGGCTACGGGAAATCTTTATGTTGCCGAGTGTACGGACCAGGCGCAGAGAAAACACAGACGGCTGACGAAGTTCTTGCTCTGAACTCCAGTCCATGAGCGATAAAAAAAGATTATTATTTGCTCCCCGTTGCTCTCTTCAATGACAGACCAGGTGAAAAGATCAAGGGATATTTCTTGCACTGCTGAATATATAGGTACGGTTATGTTGTTTCATAAAATCAGTTTATAACTCGCAACAACAGCGTTAATATTACTGACAAATTGTTAAATCTTCGCTGTGAAACCAACCGGACAAGTCCATTTCCACCCACAGGAGAGGAACTGCACTCGGGAAAGTAACTCATCCCGCATATTTACAGTGACAGCAGAAGAAAGAGTTATCTCCCCACTCTCCGGCTTCTTTGGGCGAAAATGGACTTTCTCGGTTGTCGGGATGATCGTGTTTTGAACAGGGAGTTGCTCAGACGATATAAACTTTGGAGATTTTTTAAATAATTTCTAATGCCAGGGAAATATTGGGCGACTATTTGACCCGGAAACTATTTGATTCGCAGTTCATCTAACGGATTTGTTATAGATACTGTCCCAGATCTTAATTAGCGACATGTCAGATAGAGGAGCGGTTATTAAGTCTGACTTTTAATCAGATTGCTTTTGTGTATTCTACATGAATATAGTAATGTCACACGTCAAAATGTTCCTTGTCCCACGGAGAGCCTCGCCATAACATGTTTGACATGCAGATGTATCCACATATATAAAAATCCACAAAAACAGTTGTTCTTAGGACTGCTAGCAGAAGTACACAGATATTAAACACGCAATTTTGAAAAGCAGTTAAGAAAATTTTGTATCGTATGTGCTACAACAAAGACTATGTTAGATATGAAAATTGTTTTGGGAAGTATTTTTAAATATATTTTTTACTTTAATCATAATTGTATTATAGTCTGTCTATTTTAATTAGTCGTCTACTTTGGAGCTTGTCAATAATCAGCAGTTAACTCTGCATAAATTTTCTTTTTTGCATCGTGTATAACAAATAAATCTCTACAAAATGACAACCATTTCTCTGTGATATCGATAATATATCGCGTTTGAAATAACTTGTTAATTCTCTCCATATAAAACTCCAGTACAGTTGTTTCATGTACCGGGACTCAATTACATAGGGAGACGTCATAATGTATTCGTGCTGTCTAGCACAAAGGTCAACAATGCTTTGAATGGTCATAGAGGTGTGTGCGGTTTATCGTTTGGCAATTTCACTGGGCATGAAATATATGCGACCGCCTGTCCTTACTGTATTCGGCATTAATGACCTTTGTGCCAATGAGTATGAATACATTATGACGTCTCCCTATGTAATTGAGGCCCGGTGCATAAACAACTGTACTGGAGTTTTATATGGAGAGCATGATAAAGTTATTTCAAGCGTGATATATTATCGATATCACGGAGGAATGGTAGTCATTTTGTTCAATTTGTACATGCTGCAAAAAAGAAAATTGTTGCAGGGTTAACTACTGATTTTTGGCAAGCTCCAAAGTAGACGACTAATTAAAATGGACAGACTTTAGTCTAGAAATTTTGTGTACCTGACATGTGGATCAAATCACAGATATGTGTCAATTGGCAATTAATTGTGCAGCTTCTTTTAGAACCAGGAACAATCAGAACAGGCTGTGAATGAATGGACCACAATAGGCTGTGAATGAATGGGCCACAACAGGCTGTGAATGAATGGGCCACAATAGGCTGTGAATGAATGGGCCACAATAGGCTGTGAATGAATGGACCACAATAGGCTGTGAATGAATGGGCCACAATAGGCAGTTGTAGATTGAATAGGAAGAATCCAGGGACTTTCCCTCACTGACTGCACAATCTGGTTTAGATGTATTAGCTTTTCAAACTAACAGGGGTGTGATATACACCTGTCTTGGATAAATCTACGCCTTTGGACTGTCCTTCATATTGGCTGACACAAATTATCATTGCCTTGGACAATTATTTTGACATAGTGAATGATAAAAAATCTTTTAAAAATACCTTCCAATAGAATTTTCTTTTCTGACCTAGTCTTTGTTGTAGCAGAGATTTCATACAATGTTTAGGACCATCATTCAAGAGTGTGTGTTTAGTCTTTATTGACTTCTGGTGGCAGTGCCGAGACGCTTTGAGATATAACACCCGCGTAAGAGACTCGTACGGAGCCGTAAAATTGACATGGGAAAGTAGAATTACTTAAGAACGACTTATTAAGGGGGTGGTATATGATATTGGCCACCAACTGTATTGCGTATTTAGAAATCAGATCACTTGTGATTCTATGAAAAAAGGTATAGTTGCATATGTCACCCCCTTAAATCTCTATAATGACTTAATACGTCGTTAGAACGACTTAATAACTCGTTCTAATGACTTAATCCGCCAATGAAATTCCGCCATTTTTCTACGTACTTTTGCTTTGGTAGTGGTGTACAACTTGGCTCTGCTCCATGAAACTGGGTTTAGATATGCAGTATGAAGTTGGATATAGTGCCATTTAAGTGATAAACTTTACTTTTGGATAAATTGTAATAGGCGGCAAAAGTTGACGTCTGGCGACTAAAGAGGAATCATATGACTCCACAGGAAAGTTTCTCGCGGCACCTCACAATCAGAGTAGATATCTTCCGAACACAATTATCTACTTGTACGACCCATTTTGTTGTTTAACCCTATCTGGCCTGGGCTTTTTCGGACGTCTCTAGGCCTTGATGGGGGGGGGGGGGGTCGCTTTGATGACGTCACAGTGACGTCATTTCCAAAAGCGGCATTTTTGGTAGATTATTTTTTTATTTATGGAATTTCTCCGCAAAAAAACTGCATGATACATTAGTAAATACTAATGTGATGTGAAATTGAATAGTTTTTGCGACCTTTTCATCGCGGAAAAGTGTCCATGCAACTATAGGTCAAGTTTTCGATTAGATAGGTCTTGGATTTTGCCTTAAAGAGTGAAGTAGAGCTGATGCTTTTAATTGAAGGATGTGGTAAGTTCCACTCTCGAGGTCCTTTAATTTTGAGGGTACAAAATGATAGATTTGAACGATAGATAGGGCGATATAGATTTAAAAGGTGTCCCCTAGTTGGTTTCTATGTACATCGGATTGCATGACGAAGTAGGCCCGGAATTTTGATGGCAACAAATCCGGATGATGAATGCATTTATGGACCATCAGAAGACAAGAATATGAGTTTAATTTACATAATTGTAGAATTTTGAGTTCTTTAAATAACGATACAGTATGATCTTAGTTTTTTGGATGAAGTTATTACTCTCAAAGCGCGTTTCTGTAACAATACTAAGAGATTCAAATGGGTAACATAGGTATTTCCCCATAAAACATTACAAGAAAAGTATGGGATATTGAATATTATAGTACCGGTATTATATTCAGTATTATATTGAATAATATAGTATAAGTAGTGTTTTCTTATTGATCGAATTTTTTACATGGTTTATAATCCCTATGTTTCTCGACAACTTGTTGCATATGGATATGTAGTTTATACGAGATACCAAATTTAACTGGTCATTAATATAAATACATATTTATAAATATAATTTATATTGCTGAACATTAGCTATGGTCGTTTAACATTGGGTTTTATTAACATGTATCTGATTTTTTCATACTCAACGACAGGCGATTATAACAGAACCAGTTATGGAGTTTCTGTAGTTCCTGTGACATGATATTAAACACAACTGATATGTTGTTGGAAGAAAATACAACGCTGGCGTCATCAGCAAAGAGAATATCTTTCAACATATTCGTAGCGCTGTTTATATTATTTACATAAAGAAGAAACAGTATAGGTACGAGAGTAGTATATATAACGTAAATTGGCGAAATAGCGCCTCACTGCGCATGCGCAGAACCTTGTGTGACGTCATAAGTGTGCGCAGAAAAAAAAATGGGGCGGTATTGGGGCGGTGTGCGCATGCGTGATGTGTGGGAGGTGGGTACAAGATGGCCGCCATGTGGGAGGTGGGTACAAGATGGCCGCCAGTGGAAGATGTGGGAGGTGGGTACAAGATGGCCGCCAGTGTCATGATGTGGGAGGTGGGTACAAGATGGCCGCCAGTGGAAGATGTGGGAGGTGGGTACAAGATGGCCGCCAGTGTCATGATGTGGGAGGTGGGTACAAGATGGCCGCCAGTGTGAGTGAGATGTGGGGGGTGGGTACAAGATGGCCGCCAGTGGAAGATGTGGGAGGTGGGTACAAGATGGCCGCCAGTGTCATGATGTGGGAGGTGGGTACAAGATGGCCGCCAGTGTGAGTGAGATGTGGGAGGTGGGTACAAGATGGCCGCCAGTGTGAGTGAGATGTGGGAGGTGGGTACAAGATGGCCGCCAGTGAGTGGAAGATGTGGGAGGTGGGTACA
>JAVTVY010008636.1:0-45799 GCA_036873755.1 Hanleya hanleyi
TATGTGACATAGCAGTGGAACCAGCACAGTCTGCACAACATGATGTAGCTGCATTGTATGGAAATACCTCACATAGATAAGCTAGGCTATTGCTCACGAAGCCTTTACTTGTGTCATTCACGTTCACTGAAACGTATCACAGGTTGGTGATCATTCGCTATGGGATGATGGGGGATAAAAGAAAAAGTCAGAATTTACCAATCTATATTTCCGATTCTCTCGGTATGACTGTCGCCCACGGCACCTGCAGTGTCACTGATTCTATCGTTGTCTGAAGGTTCTTTGTTCACAATAGGTTCGTGTTGGTAAGGCAGGGGCACCCCTGCATTAACCATTGTCGTGAATTCTTCTTAATTCCTCGTCAGAAGAAGAGGAAGAAGTGTAAGAAAATTCCTCTGCATCACTGTCGTTGTCTACATTCATGTTAGCCGCCATTTTTTTCTGGTGGAAAAGCTCCGAGTCAAGGGGAGATAAGCGATGCCATGTTTTAAAGCCGCTGATCATACACGTGTTTTATTTCTCTTTAAAAAATAAAACTTATCACCAGATTTCGTTCATTGATGGTTGTATAATTTATTATCATCATAAAAAGGAAAGGGAAATGCTTTTTCTTACTTTTAATACCTTTGCATTTCACCTTTAATACGAAGCTGCGCATCAAAAAACCCATACATTCATAATGTATTCAATTTGAACCAAGATGTCAGGAACACCAAGCAGTCAAGACACAAATATACAGATTATCAAAAGTTTTCCAATTCGAAATGACCCCTAAGATTTCCGTCCAATCAGAGAAACCGGTATTCATTACATAAATTCCTTGATGCATCAATATGATCAATGATGTATACCAAATTTTACATCGTGCAATTGAACAGTATCAGAGATAGAGATCATTAATGATTTCGCATAAATTAAAGATGGCCGCCCATCCTTCCCGCCACTCAGAGGAACTGATGTGGTTATTCATTGAAAGTCTCTTGATACATTGATGCTGTGCACCAAGTTTCGTATAGAACACTGAAATGGTATCAGAGATATACATCATTAAAGATTTTGCATAAATTAAAGATGGCCACCAAGGTTTCCGCCTAATCAGAGAAACCAGAACTGTCATTTGTCGTAAGTCTCTTGATGCATCGATGATGTATACCAAATTTTACATCAAGCACTTGAACGCCAGAGAACGAGATCATTATTGATTTTGCATAAATTAAAGATGGCCGCCCATCCTTCCCCCCACTCAGAGGAACTGACGTGGTTATTCATTGCAAGTCAGTTGATACATTGATGCTGTATACCAAGTTTGTTATAGAACACTTAAATTAGATCAGAGATATATATCATTAAAGTTTTTGCATAAATTAAAGATGGCCGCCTAGGTTTTCGATCAATCAGGTCCCGATTCAAAGTATCTGGATGTATCGATGATGTATACCAACTTTCATATAAAACAACTGAATGGTAACAGAGATATGTATCATTATCGATTTCGCATAAATTAAAGATGGCCTCCAGGATTTCCAGCTAATCAGAAAAGCCGGTTTGGTAATTCATTTAAAGTTGCTTGATGTATCGATGATGTATACCAACTTTCGTATTGAACAGTTGAATGGTTTCCGAGATATGGATCATTATCCATTTCACATAAAATTAAAGATGGCCGCCAAGGTTTTCACCCAATCAGGTCCCAATTAAATAGGCTTCTGGTCCTTGACTAGGTAAATAAGCATACCAAATTTGGAATTCTTCAGTGGAACCGTTCTCCGGCTATCTCGCTCACGTACGGACGTACGGACAGACGGACATACAAGACGACAATACCCCATGGCCAAAATTGGCCGAGGGGTAATAAAACAGTCCATGAACAAGTGTAATATTCAGTCCATCAAACGCAACATGGGTGTAACATGAAACAGTGGTACCTTAAGCTTTGTTGCCACAGTTTACATGTAGGACATATCAAGAACAAACTTCATCTGTCTCCTGTTAACACGGTCGTTCGATTTGCCAAGATTCTTGGTCCCGTGATCCTTTGCGAAATGTCAAACAACAACAACACCGACATAACGTCATAATTGAAAATTAATCGCAACAATACAAACAGACGATGTCACGTCTCAAACGCGTCACCTGTGTGACGTCGGGTCACATGCATGATCTCCACAGATATGTCTACGTTATGTTCCATGTTCTATGCGTTCGTGCATTATCCAATAGGAAGCTGTAATGCTGACCGTGCAACCAGAGTCTGTAGGGAGAACAGGACCGGATGACTGGATTCGAGATTGATATCTCTAGTGGTCCTTTCACTTAGTAATATTTTCCCGTGTTCACTGAAGTCCAAGTAATCATTTTCACTTCACTTGGAGCAACTGGCACCTGCAGGATAACATCTTTATAGCACCTCTCTTCGCTTATTGGTCTATCAGGGTAAACAGATGTCAGGATCACCAAGGGGAATGTTACTTGCTCGTCTTATTCTGTACTTCTCAACAACATTCTGTAAAAATCAAAAGTTTTATTAAGGTTAGTCAGAGTGAAAACTAAATCGAAATGGTCTATAAGGCCAGGCTATGCAATACTGGTAATTCATGAGGCAGTGGATGGGAAAGTTGACATCATATTCTGGCTGTCAGGCATGTCAGGCCTAGGCTTCTAATAAAGCTCTGCAAATGACAAGATACTGATATTGCGTGCCCTGTAAAATTTGTCCTTCAAAAATGCAATACAATTCAACAAGGAATACATAGTGAATCCTCTGATGTTTCATATGGCCCGTAGAGCAGACTCTGTAATGAAATAGCATATGTAAAATAAACATAACCAGGTAATGAGATGGCAGAAGGTGCCATCCATGAAGTACGTACTCCAAAGATAGTGCCGTGGCACTGTAGCTCATCTGAATGTAGCTGGAGAAAGTGGCTTAAGATATTTTTCACCACAGAAAGAGCTGCAACATGAGAACTAGCAGTGAAAAGAAAATCCAAAATGGCGACCAGGCAGCCATAATAATTAATTATGCAAATCAGGTGAAAGCTGCATAACTAGACCGCATGGGAGACCTATGTATCAATTTTGAGATTGAGATTCAGTAGGTCATGAAAACGCAGCAAGGAAGCAATCAAAGATTGCTCAATTGTATGCCCCCCTTTCGCTTTAATCCGACACTGCTCCACCATTGTTCTGTTTTGTATTGGCCTGTGGAGGCCAAATTTGGCTAATTATAAAAATTCTGTTTCAGTCATTTTTTCGGCATGCCTCACATAATACATGTACATATTCCACCCGGGGCTTTCGCCAAATTCAAAAATGTGACCTGGTTATGAGACCTACATTCCTTGGGAGTATATTGTGGTGAAATTATGAAGTGATCGTGAACTTTGAATTTTGCATCCAATTCACTCTTTTTGGAGCAATTTCATACTTCAGGACCTATGTGATCTACTTTGGAATGTGCTTTGGACAAATAAATATATCCCATTCATTTAGGTTTGATGAATGAAGGGCCATAACTCTTGAAAATATAACCGAAAGCAGAGAAACTTCACGCTGCATAACTATGGGGTACTGACCACATATCATGCAAATTCCAAAATTGTCCATACAATATTAACCGAGATCCAGCCCGGACAAGTCCCAATTCACAAAGATTTCAAGAACAAAAGGGCCATAACTCTTGGAATATAAGCGAAACGCGGAGAAACTGCACACTGCACAACTACAGGGCACTGACCACATACCCTGCAAATTTCATAATTGTCCATATAATATTAACCAAGATCCAGCCCGGACAAGTCTCTCTGTACAACTTGTACATTCAGCTACAGCCGAGGCGAGTAATCCTTTGTTGGCTTGTAGAATACAACAATACAAACAAGTTTCCAAAATATAGTAGCTATACTGAACACACTTCTGCAGATATAGTTGGTTACACTCAGGCATATAGCACAGAAATAGAAATTAAAAAATCTGTAAAGGGGCAGACCTCTGTAAAATATGGGCAGAGGGAAGCCATTTTCGATAGGCGTCTGACTTAGCACTATATAAATAAGTGTTGAAAATTTGGTGGTTGTGTCTCAAGCGGGTTTGCCTAAAATGCGGTAACGGACGGACGTAGATGGCGACGACAATAGTTATACCCCCGAGGCCAAAATGGCCGAGGGGTAAAAACCAGAGGAAAAAGAGTCATCCTGTGTTTTTTTCTCATTGAAAGGACACCTGACTGGGTATCATTCGTCTGATTTCTGCTAGTGTTTTCTTTTCTATTAAAGATGTAAAACTAGAGATGTCCAATACAGGCAAATGTTATGTACATTAGTCATGATGTGATAATTCAAGTCACTGATAACTATACAGTTATTATGGCTGCTCTAGTAAAATTTTGATCATATTCAAAATGTGAACATACATGTACTATTACTGAACTCGGATTGGACGGATCCGATTTTCTATGATATGAACTAGGCCTACCTAAAATGCATAAAGGTTACATGTACATGTATACGTGTAAGCAAACTATCAAAAAAGAAGCTATATGGCAGATCCATGGCTGACTATTTTGATTTTCATACCGGTACATGGTCAGCAGGTTTTGAATTTACATATAAATGTTACTTGCCATGCTTCAATTGTAGCATCAGTCTGTCAGTAATACCTGGCTGAAAAACCCTCCACGGATGTTCCACCTCTTCATTTCTCCACCACATTCCTAAAATACGGAATGAAAAAAGGAATATACGTTGAAGAAATTCATGTATGTTCTGCAGATAATATACCACATATTTAAACATGGCAAACCTGAAAGTGATCATCTGACATGATCTCCAATCATCAATGGCAACTGTATGTGACGACCAATGTCAACAGTATAGGAAATGAATACCAACAATACTCTGTCAGCAGTGTTTATAAGCTGTGTTGTGTTCCTGGAATCCTAGCCTGCTTTACAAACTGCTCAAAACTTTATACATGACCATATGGGCCTATTCCACACTGGTAAATTTCAACTTTCTTTTCAATAAAAAATTAACCCAGAAAGATTAAGAAAATGAAAAAAAAAATACTCATCAATATCGGTTTACCCAGTGATGTTAACGGATGCATGAGCTGTAATGGCACTGCTGTACCAGTGAAACATGGAATAGTTCCTGGAGCCGACTAGGGATCATCTGAAATTAACATTACACATGTGTCACATACATTTTACTTTCACTACACGAGGCCAAATTATGCAGAAGGCAAGCTACATACCGGTATTAAAAAATATATTCTGACAAGATCAGAGATTATGGAATACATGTAATTCTAAATTCTAAAGAATAATTCACTATTTGCATATATTGTAAATCATGTCTGGAGAGAGGCCTTCCAGTCTCACATGTGCTAGCCTACCCGATACAGGCGATACAGACAACAATGACCCCATCAACCCGGGACACAGTGCTCTTCTTTTACGTAGATTTACCATATTAAATCAAATGAGAGGTGACGTAAAGGTGCGACGGTTATGAGAACGGGGTCTTAAATTGCGCGTATTTCGCAGTTTAGAGACTGAAGACACATGGACCAGGCGGCGAGGTTGAAATATTGACGGTAAGTATAATAAAATGCAACCTAAAAGTATAATACGCATCTGTAACATCGATCAGTCGCATATTTGTTATCTTTGTGAGCATTATGGCCTGTTTCTGGGATTAAAATTGGCCGACAAGTGTTATTTTGAAGCTGTGTACTTTCACTATCAGTGCTTCCCAGACAAAGAAAAGGTTGTCTTGCGCATGCGCAAATACCCTGTTCAGCTCATGTCATTAAACGGCGGGAATGTTCTGACAGAAAATACGCTTTTGTATATCGCTTTAAGTGCATTCGCTTCAATGAACTAAATGCCCTTATTCAAATTTAGTTTCTTTCATTCTTAATCACCGAGTTGTACACTTATGATGATGTGTAGGTTTAAAAAATTATTCCAAATGAATTCTTAAGTTAATTTTCTTAGATGGGGTCATCTTTTTCCTTTTTTCCAGAAAGTAGCGGCGAGAGTTATTTGCCCTTGAGTGACTTGTGTTCCCCCGGTATGCAACTGAACCAGACGACATTTATGTTTTTCCATTGTGCTACTTCCAATCCAAGGATTAATAAGGCCGAACAAACTGGCCCCGCAGGGGCCAGTAGTTTGGCCTATATTGGTGAAAACACAACAACAACAACAACAACAAGACAACCATACCGTTCGCATCACTTTTTCATTTGGGGGCGGAGCTTGTCGTTTAGGAGTTGCTAAGGTATGGAGGCCGCCATTGCTCCCATGGAGGATTTCGGCACACCTCGGCTATTCCCGACAAAAATAAAACTGTAAATTCTACAATTTACTGCCCCCGGTAGTTTGTCTTTGAAAGTTTTCAACAGCAAAAATGTATTCTGTGCTCTAACGAAACGCTGGGTCTTCTCGTGCAGTCGAGCAGACGTTACACGCGGGCATTTGCAACAACAACAACATGACGCAACACAGCGGAGATTTCCTCTGGGGATGATCCCAGGAATAAAGATATTTCTTTGTACCGGTATTTCATACTACTCGGCTGTTTTGGTCGTTTCGTGTGGCATATACTTCAGACTTTCTCATAATCACATCTTCAGCCCAGTTGAGCTTAAACTTTGATCAAACTTCTGGGGGAAATCACGCTGTCCCTTTCAGGTTTTCAGCCCAGAGCGATGTGGGGTTCATGTTCACGCGATTTTTCACACATTGACTATTTTTTGTTATTTCCATCGAATATTGCAAGAATGAATGAATGATTTATTGCCAAGAACAGTGGCGCCCTCTGAGGAGCGAGTATAGAACTATTACAATACACCACAAGTTAAGTACCGTAAACTTCTGAATAAACGTACAAGGAAACAAAAATCTTACCAAGCTGACTAGCTGTTAAGTGTTGACTAGAACTTGAATATTAAGAATAAACTCGAAGGTGGAACTTACTTGTTAATGTTTATGTAACATTAACAACCATATGCAGCTTTCTACGCTTAAAAACAGCTAGTAGCGGTCATCAAATCGGTTGTAGTTTCTGCGGCCATTCCTTTGGTTGTAATATTGGTGCCCTCTAGGAGAACCATATTCATCTCGGATATCTCGTCTATGTGTCGAGAGGTTATCAGCCGTCTGGGTTTGCCATTGTCGTTCAAATCCGAAGAACCTATCTAGCGAGTTTCGAATGTTACTGGCCAATACCCGGGTTCCACTGGTCGACAGATGTACGCCGTCGTTGCTGATGAGATTGGCCTTTGTACCGGTAACATATATATATATCTGAAATATTGACAGCTATAAAATGATAGAATTGGAGATAATTCATACTGAAAAAAAAAATTATATTCTCTAAATAATAAAAAAAATCAGGCCTACCAGTATAGTGACTTCGTTTACTGTTATGCTCATTAAGACTAGAAATTTTTGATCATCACCAGTCACACCACCACATAAAAAAAAATTTCATCCGACTATATGTACCGACAATCCCCCACTTGCACAACATTCAGGTTAATCCTTTGACAAAGAGCTCAGCTGTGCAGACGGCACCGGCAGGTGCACTGGGACACAGTTCGCTTCCATCTGTCTTTAGCCTAGAAAATATTTGTAATCTATGATAACTGGACTATTTTTCGATCTGAAGTTGCCAAAATTTTCATAAATCATGCAAGCATAATGACCCTTTTATGGAATACATGCAAGATAATTTGATCAACAGCCTATTTATCATATTTACTCCAGTGATCAATAGTTAAGCCCCATGTTACAGAGACGGAGATGAGAGTCAATGAATGAACCACTATGTGAAAGCACCTGCGAGCAGTATTAGTGCAGATCATTGTTAAAGGATTGACTTGAATTTTGTGGAATAGATCTCAGCATGGAAAGTCATCTGAGTCCATAAGATGACGTAATCCATGACCACTGACCTAAATTTAGTAGTATATGAAACAAATTATATCAACAGTTAGCTTTTTTCACAGGATATATTTGGTACAATCTCAGTAAACTCAGATATAATATTATGGAATATTGTATCTGAATTCACCCCTATATAAATCCCGTACGAATTTGTAACTACATTTGTTAGCCAATCAGGTGGCTAGCTTGGTGAAACAATTTAAAAATCACGCCCACAGCAGCGGCGGCGGAAGATCCCAAAAAATGGGGGGCTCGACTATCATAGCACTTTAGGCGAGGGTCCAGGGATCGCCTAGGCCCCGGAAGCTCCGAGCTCCTAGATGGCTGTAGACGCATTCTGGCCGATTTCTGTCGTATAAAACGACATATCATCATATATAATCAACTGCATTTTGAGATTGTTTTTGTGATTCTTCTCATCATTTAAAAGAAAAATTGAGTTGATAACTTTTGAATGTAAAAAAAGTATTTTTCCTTTCCAAAATTCGAATTATACACAGTGATCTCAGAGAAATTAACATTTCAGCAGAGGGTTGGAGAGCACTGACACGCTTGAAGAGAAATATGTGAACACAATAAAGAAATAATATGAACGCAATTTTGATTTCTAAATTTGATAATCAGCTAATCGTCCAATAAAGTTAATGCAATTTCTATGTAAATTAACATCTAAAACAGTTATTGGTCATTGCGAAGGGAACAGAAGAATGAGCAAATCAGAGCACTTTAAACCAAACATCAACTCCAGTGCAAAGTCGCCGCTCCGCGAAAACTTAGCCTACAGGGCGGCGCAAAGCGCCGCGGGAAAAAAAATCCTGGCCGGTATATCTGGTCACATTAGGACCAAAATCATGAAAAAGCCACCCAGCTTTTGTTGAAACTGGGCCCCCCCCCCCCCGACAGTGTGTGTGGTAAACTGAAAGATCAAAGAGTTGACTCCCGTCGAAAAGTCTGGCTATGTTAGGGGGAAGAAAATATCAAAGGATTGTGCTGTGCGATTATGTTAATCTCCATGAACTAAACGCCAATCATGTCAGAGAGAAACGGTAGAAATTGCTGTGATTGGCTTATTATGGGATCTCGTAGAATATCGGCAAACATTTCGCATGAAGTTTTCATAGCATTACGTCTAGATGGTATTCCCCTGATTTACCATCTTGGTTTACCAAGATTGATATTTGATATTTGTTTTAAATATTTTTCCTTTACATTTCTTAATTTTCATAATTTATTGATTATGTAAATATTCATATAGGTATACCACCAAATATTCTCCAAGCCAAGCAACTGTGGTGTTTTTTAATCTGTTGTCATGATCGCCATGGTCGTGGTAAGCAAGTGATCTGAATGGTCAATATACATAGAATTTAACTTGTTGCTTTGCTGATTGGCCGAAAAATAGTCGCATTCCTCATGAACCATTCCCATGTGTACTATGGCTATCTAGGATAGAGATACACACATTTAAGTTCCCCGCCAGTGAAAACATTGTGTCCAGAGTGGTATGATACCATAGTGGTGACTATATCTTCACCATAAGGCTGTCCTTAAAATTATCTGGGTTTCCGGTAACCCGACCGACCCATCAAAAACTGAAAATCGAGAGTCGGCGGTTTTATTATTTTTTTTTTTCACGAGAAGAGAAATAAAAATCCAAACCTGGTCTGTATTCAGTCTTTGCGAGGAAGGGCGAGCGATCGCTCGCGCTCGCACCCACACACGCCCAAAGACCTCCAGGCGACCGATTTATCACTCGCCCAAAATTTTAACGAAATCCAGCTAAATGGTATTATAAAACAATAGAATCGCCTCCCGTAAAACTTTAATTTCCAACGAGCGTACCTCCGAAGAAAACTCAAACAGAAAGCGGAAATAAACTTTGACTAACTTTTGACATGCGCATATCGCGAACGTCCTGACCAAAAACCTTTTGCAAAGTGATGCGTGATTGGCTTATTAAGACACAACGAGCACAATCATTGGTTCATCATCTGTTACTGGGAAATCAGCGAGCACGTGTTTCTCTGGGCGGGCAATTTGTACCGACGAGAGCTGCGGGAGATCGGCGTACGTGACATGCAGCCTCCGTCTTTTGCTCGAGAGATAATCCTGTTGAACATTACTTGTGTCGTCTCTTTAGCGATGGCAGGCATTCCGAAAGGAAACAAAGTGGAGTTGAAAACTTTCAACAACTGGGGAACAGCCGTTCAACAACACATCGGTTTTATAACAGAGGAGAGGGATGGTCGGCAGTACGTCACATTCGTCTGATGCAAGCTGTGTGCACGGTATAAAGACAAGATCTCCGGACATCCTAATCTCTGCGGAGCGGCCAAAAAAGCATTTGACAGCTATGTAGAGGGTACCAATTCCGTAACGAAGAGTGATATCTTGAGGCACCTTGAAGGGAAGGTCCATGGAATATCCATTCTTGTACATTCTGGGTCCGAGAAAGATGAACCCGGTAAATAGATTTGAATAGAATTGTATATTCTAAAAATAAACAATGCCATCATTGCGAAGCAGACGAAAAATAGTATACCAAGTTCAAAATATTTAGAATAATTTACATACATGTACATTAGAAATTAATTAAAAAAACTGAAAAATTACATAAAACTGATAAATATATTCCATTTAAATTATACTAGTAATAGTTGAACAGAAAATTTGAAAAAAAAAGTTCAAATCTTTGAAATAATCATAGATTGTGGAAGATATTTACAATTGTTTTGGTTAATTAGTTTGTTTAGTTGCGACTCTGGCTTGACAGTTGGTGATCTTCTCCAACTGGACGGAGAAATACGACTCCAGACTCCTGGCCTTTGTGGTATTGTTTTTCCTTTGTCATGTTAATGGACAAAACTTTCCAACATATACCCATATTGAGGTTTGTAGTGTCGTAGGTGATTGAACTCCACTTTCAAATGTGCCTATCGGAAAAAAAATAAAAAGAGAAAAAAAAATTGCCTACCTACCTACCTACCCATCTTTTGCAATGGTCCGTTACCTGAAACAGGCATATTTTTAAGGATGGCCTAACGGTACCATTGCGGTACCGGAGCAGACACAACCGTCGATGGTCCATTCTGGTACCGATATTATCATATGGTACCGTTATGGTGAAGATATAGTCACCACTATGGTACCATATCGCTCTGGTCACAATGTTTCCACTGGTGGGAACTTATATATGTGTACCCCTGGTTTCAGCGAGGATGGGTACAGAGAAGAGATGATTGATATCATTTATTACTAGAATTTACTTAGACACATGGATTATTTTTAGAAAAACATAGATCTGTGAATGAAAGATTTGTTGAAGGAACACCATTTTTTGATGATATGAAGGTACATGGTCGGAAAAAATTTCATCCGTCAGCCAAATTATGATAATTAACGTTCGAACAACAATCCATCAAGCTCTCTTAAAAGTAAAAGTGAAAGTATATCCTCCAGTCCTCTTACACTATTGCAACTGAGAGTATGTCAGTCCTCTCTTATTGTAAGTGAAAGTGAAATTATCATATTCAGGGGTTTTTCTAGCCGTTTTTTCATCGTGGTTACCACGATGAAAAACAATATATATTGAGTTTTGCAGAAAATTTCAAATTGAGTTTTGATAAATAAAATTGAGTTTTGCGATTTTTGCCGTTTGCGCACAAATTTTTTTTTTAGTTTTCCCACAACATACCAGTTGTCAGTTGATAGGTTGTTTCGCATGACCCGACCGCATCAATATTTTGGAGATAAATAATGCCGCATGTATTTTAATTATCAGTAATTATTGGTCGTAAAAGAAATAAGTAAGCAAATCTAAGTAAAACGAATGAACCGTCACAGCGCGAGTCAGCGCGAAGGCGACTGAAGAGCCGCCATCTTGGTTCACATTCTTGGGGAAAGCCCTATTTCAAAACGAGGCACAGTCCTTTTCTAGCGAGGATTCCCTTGTGTCAAGCATGTGGCAGTAAAGTTTTAACTCAGCACTTTTGACGGTCGTGTACCAAAGCCATTGTGGTTTTAGTTTATGGATCAGTTGTTTCCTCATCAACCAATTCATTTAACCATCCATTTATCTGATGAAACGCTTTTGAGCGAAGTGGTCGAGCGCTTCACGTCTTCACTACCGACAACAACAATGACAACACAGACTGTTGACGAATACTCGTAGCTTGTGGACGACGGACATACAAAATTCGTCGCCGTGGACAGAGAATCCCTATCTTCAGTCAGCGTAAAAGAAATAAAAGAAGATTTCAATAAGAGGGGACTCCTGACGTTGAAAATTCGGGTAATAAATTGTACAGTTATCTTTAATATTGGTCACAAGTACATGTAAGAGTTTTTTCCCTTGATTTCTGTTTACACAATGTGTGTGCATTTGAGTTTTACTGTCTACCATAATTATTTACATAATGTTTCAATTAAAGTAAAGCAAACTTAAATGTCTCTTTAGAGAATAATTACTTCATAAATAATTTTTTTCTGGCGATATTTATGAGAGTATTTCAGAGTGTATAAATCTGTAAAACAGGAATGTTGCCAGGTTTATATATTCGATCACAATCTTCTCTGTTAACGTTAAAAAATTTAGCTTCAATAATTAATAATTATAGCATCTAGCATGTATGTTTTAGCATGAGGTCATGCTAAACAACCTATTAACTGACAACAGCCGTACTGTGGTTTGGTGTGGTTGTACCGGGGTGCACAAACCATGCATGTAACAAGTGAACAGCTGACTATCTTAGGCCGAAGTTTATATCTTGATCGACAATGCAGCAGCAGTTCTATATGTTGTTGTTGCTCTAAGAAGACACGTCGTGCTAATGTCGCCTTCAATTGTTGGATGATACACGGCACCCTGTCATGGTTTGGGCCAATGAGTTATCTCGTAACACTGAGTTATTTTAGCAATGTTGTTGTAGACTGTGATATAATTCATGTAAATAGAATTGTCAGTATTTGTTGGTCTCTGAAGAAGTGTCGTAAACGTATGACCAAACATATGACCAACCTCAGTTCTGTAATTGGTGCGATGAAAAAGTTGGAAAAATTGAGATTCATCATTTTTTTGATAAAAACGGCAAAAATATTGAGTTTTGTAGAATTTCTTGGCACGTAGGCGTAGGCCGTAGGCACGCAAAAAAATTGAGTTTTCAAAATTTTAAAATTGAGTTTATGAACAATTTTGGGCTAGAATAACCCCTGCATATTTCAGTGGGAATTGAATTGTTTTGAATGATTAATTACCCTGACTTGCCTAATGTACAAGGCTGTTCCGAAGTCACACTTGACCAGTTGGCATATCGATTGAAGGGTTCTTGTGTAACACTGACAGACAATACCTGTGAACTGATAGAGTATGCAGTGGGAATGTTATCCAACCTTGATTATGCCTTTCTTACTTTTGCTTTGCTGATTATGTATTTCAAAGCTTTTCAATACCACCCTGTATTCCCATGCATCGACTGGTAGAACTTATAGTATCCTTCAGTCCTCTCATATTGTTATTAAATGCAAGTGAAAGTAAATCCTTCCGTCTTATCATATTGTTAAAGCAAGTGAAAGTATCCTCCAGTTGTCTCATTAATTGCCATTGCAAGATAAAGTATGCTTTAGTCCTCTTGTTATTCATGTGAGCGAGAGTGCTCCTCATTGGCTCTCATCTTTGTTCTAATTGCTTGTTTGTATTGCGGGCACGACTTCCATGTATCTAATACAATAAATATCGCATAATATCATACCACACTATAACACGATATGTAATAAATCAAATTTAAAGTGGGCCTATCGTAAAGTATACGGTATGTTCGGCCTACTTTAAATTTTATTTATTTCATATTAAAATATATAGTTTTAGTGTATTCAAGTCTTTTGTGAAATTCATGTAGCATAGCTACTTTAGACGAGAAATGTCTGCTAACTGTATACTTGGACACAAAATTTGTACCACTCATGTCAATATCTTTCAGGGCTTGTCCTTTAACCACTGTTAACAGTCTGTCTCCGTGTTTGGCACACAAGGCATCTCTCGACCATCGATCTTCTGTGTCATAGTCGATCAACCCGCCTGTATTCCACGTTAAAAAAGTTGCCAATTGTACACTATTTCCTTTACCGGTCGCCATAACAAATTGTATAGAAGGATCATCCAATTTCAGTCCAAATTAAAGTTCATTTGCGTAATTCAATATAGTTCAAAATCAAAAATGGCGGCTGAACTGGGTGCGTTACAAATTTTTACTCGGAAACGGACCGAAACACATTTTTGATAAAGTTGAATGCGATCAATGTAATATGGTACAATTTATTTAATTAAAAGAAATCAAATTGGTTTTAGATTATAGATAATCATGTATGTGTACGATAGGAAATGTTTTTGACGTTAATTGTCATTTAGAGCAGTATATTGAAAACCACGAGAAATACGGATTCCGGACTAGAGTTCAAGTTAGCATTTTCGAGTAACTGCAGGCCACTAAATCTACCACAAACGAAAAAAGAGTTCTCCGTTCAACACGGCATGTCGTCTGACTCACAACAACAACCACATACAGGAGTTGATATTTTTGTTCTTTTGTACCGTTCTCGGCGTGCGCGATTTATCACGCCCCTGAGAATAAAATCAGGCGCGCTGTGGTGCGCGATCACACTCGCGCACCTCAAAAACGAAAGACTGTAAACCTGAAAATGAAAGACTTGAGCTTTGTACATGAGCGAACTACTTTTCATATGCTCTGTCCAGATAAACAGGGAAAATAATATCCAGATAATTCTTTTAAACGCTAGGTCAACAGAGGTATTACGCAGACTTGAAAAGTAATCGAAATGTTCGGCAAACATTTTTTTACTATATATGATGTCACTTCCGGCGATGTGCGCTCCAAAAATCTGAATGGTGGCTGGGGTATTATTAGACCCTCAGCGAGGCGGTTGACACAGTATGGCGGCATATACTCTTGTGTATTTGATAAATCATCAATTTGCGAGGGTCTATGGCATTTCCTATAAAATAAAAGTATCGCCTCATACACCATGCATCGGTTTCCTAATCCAAACATATAGAACATATTATACAGATAGCACTGTGACTTGTTTAGCAATAATACAGGCGGTGTGCTTTTACATACCGTTAATTTTCACATAGAGCATTTTTCTGACATCCACTGTTTGTAAGAGGATATACATGTATATGAAAAAATAATTATATTCCTTTTGACATAATTTGTTTAGAACGGAATTCTGAGGAGAAGAAAGTACTGACAATTCTGACGCCGTTTACCGCCCGTAGATAACCCAAACAGTTGCCAATACATTGTAGTTTGAAGTATAAATCGGATATTCAGAGATTTTATGCAAATGGGAGTCTGTGATGTCACCAAGTGAACTGAGTACAATGAGCTAGAATGATGCTGGAATATTCACGGAGCTATATCTCTTTCAAAGTTATAATATTGATTATGTATAACATTTTGCTATCTATATAACTTTGTTAAAAATTCCAATTAATTTTAGTGAAACGGTTTCCATATCAACTAGTTACGAAGGTTTTTTATTTATATTTTTTAAATTTGCAGGCTATTGAAATCTTAATTACTGAAAATACAGCAATAAGGGTTTATTCTATTCATATGTTCCTGAAATAAGACGCTTGGTTATCGGTTGCTATAGTAACCACATTTAATTTCTGAAACTATTGGTGACAAAAGTGAAACAATTATGAAAATATTCTTAAGTAACACGTGAATAGTGGCATCTTTTATGTTTTCAAAACTTTCGCAAAACAGATGTGGTAACATTTGACCCAAACACTTTGGGTCCGTCACGACCCAAACATTTTGGATCCGTCACGTCTATACCCCAAAACATCTGGTCAATTTGACCCAATCCTTATTCTGAGTGTGTATAGAAGCTCCGAAGTACCATTATGCAGGGTATTTTATATCCATTTATAATCAGGCTGATACTGTTGCCTTCTTACTTGCACACTATAGGCTTGAGTGGCTAACAAAATAATTTCTGCGTCAGTTATCGAAAGTCCTTTTTTCGGCATCAATTGGTATCAATTTCACATGTCACAAAGAAAATAAAAACAAAAACAAAAACAAACAAACAAACAAGCGAACATTATCGGCATATTAGGGAAGCAAGCGTATACGAAACGATTGGGCAAAGCTTGGTGTCACATGAGAAGAACACAGAATACCTACAGAAACAAGTGAGAAATGACTACATTGTAGTCAAAACCTGCGGCAGTGGCAATAATACAGTGAAAGATATATCAGCGGAGGTAGTGGTAATTGTAGAAAAAAGCGCCATCTGCCAGTGTTTTTATGCCAAGGGAAGTAATTTTCAACTTGTAACCCACAATTGTAGGGATTGCGTAATAGTTCTGATACCATATATATATATTCACTTTCCCCATTCAAAATCGGACGATTTTGACTCGGCCGTGCCGTCTATACTGAATTGACAAACGAACTCACCATGATCGCTTTGGCAATGTGTTGGTACAAGTATCGTGTATGCCAAGTTTCAAAACATTCGGTTCAGTTGTTACTTTTTGCAAATCAAAAAGGCTTTCAAATATTTGGAAATCCAAACAAATTTCGAGGATTTAGTCATAGCGCGAAAATCTGCGCTCTTCAGTCTCCCTTCTCGCTTAATTTGCCGATCAAAATGGAAAATTTATATTTCCTTGGAAGTTATTTTTCAATAAATTTAGTATCAGGTCTATCACTTCGATCTGTGAAACTACGGAATGGGATTTAAGGCTTTATCGAACTGTCCAAGAGGCATAATGACACTTTTTCACTATTTAAATTGAGGCCTGTTACAGTCTTGATATTCGATTAAAATAATTAATTAGGTTTCTGCATTTACGTTCGTTATCATCTGCGAACTAAATTGCTTGCCACTCTTTTCCACGCAGCAAGTCAATACCAAGACATGGTTTGCTTCTTCTATATAAATGATTAACTATTTAATTCTTAGGAAATATCATCTCATCTGACATGTTCGGCCAAGCCTTTTCGAAGGTTGCTAATTTTATTAATTTCTTTTCTTTAAAATCAAATTCTGCAAACAAGAAACATTTCTAGTCAGTATCTATGGATATCTTCCTATACTCAATTCGCGAATATGTTTGTCACTAAGTCATTCCGAAGGTGATTCATGTGCGAAGTTTCGGGGCTAGTTCACTAAACAAGGTCTGTGTGTAAGAGAATGATGTCGAATTCTCGTTAATATCTTTTGATGCATCAAATTGTTGCATTCGCGAAAATTACTGCGATGCGAAAGGTATCTAAGTATCAAAATCAAACTCAAAAACCCCTCCAGGAAAACAAAGGCCATAGCTTTTGGCCACGAGGTCAACTAGATCGTTTTTATGGCCAGTAACTGCTATATATGACGTAATTCCATACGTAAAACTGATTGACAAAGTAACGTAAATTTTGTATAGAACCAGTAAATTCTAGCAGAAAAGGGCTCCGTCTTGAGAGAATGATGTCAAATGCAATATGTGTCTGCGCATTGTCTGCTGATACACATAAGTATTGAATTTACGGAAGTGATTAATGCTATTCTAAAGGAATTCTGAGTGCGGAAGAGGACGGGAACATCAATACCACCGAATCAAGGCCCTGGCTTGCGAGAATGAGGATAGAAGCCGTGTTCCGAAAGAGAATCATTCAAAATAGCTATTTGCAAAATGTCATGCTTGTAACCGAAAGTGCTCAATATAACTGCACGACTGTGAGGTATTGTTCGCGCACAGGGGTGTCTAACTCATTAAATACTACATAGTCATTTCTGTCCCTTCGAAGTGGGCTACCATTTGAAATTGTCCGGTAATGAGTGAGTCCATCTGAATCCTTTCGTCGGCAAAATAAGCATTCAAGATTCAAGATTTTATTGTACAAACACCAGTCAAAGGCAGAGTACAAAATTTTAAGAGGAATACAACAAGAGAAACAATGGAACAGTGACATGAATATTAATATTTATATATATGTTATATCTGAGAGATATGTTATATCTGAGAGATATGTTATATCTGAGTGTTACCGTTGATATCAGAACCTTGATTTTTGGCATGAAGGTGCATTAGGGGACTGTTACCAGCATGTTACTTTTGATGAAAATTTCTGGTGATTTTTGATTAAAATCACTGGTGAATCTAACTTGAGCCGTGCCCATCTTAATATAGGCAGGATTTCAACTGGGGGTCCAATAGTTCAGCGTGCGTCGGAGTCCTAATGCCTACCCTACTTCTTATGTCCTGTGACGTTATTCACACTGGGCATGAATGTGCATTAGGGGACTGTTGCCAGCATGTTTCGAGCTGACCTACTTTTGATGAAAATTTCTGGTGATTTTTGATTAAAATCACTGGTGATTCTAACTTGGGCCGAGCCAATCTTAATATTGGCAGGATTTCAACTGGCGGTCCAAGAGTTCAGTGCGTATCGGAGTCCTAATGCCTACCCTACTTCGTAGGTCCTTTGACGTTATTCACACTATTCTCATGTATAATAAATCCAATCCGAAAATTAACGAAGCAATAATTCATTCCACCGAATATAGTTGCAAATGAATTCAAACGCGCTTGAAGACAGTTCATGTGAGATCGGAGGTTGAAAAGAAAAGTGTGGCAGAGATCACACTCTCTTAGCGCATGCGCATTTCAAAAAGTCACAAGAAGAAGAACAACAAGAACAACAACAACAACAACAACGCGAGCCTCCCGTAGACCTGCGTGCCGCAGGTAAAAAGGTTTATAAAACTCCAGGCACCGTTGGGATTACATTTAGGAGTCAGTTAATACCGACGACAGTCGATAGCATACACCATCTCCTCTATCTCTATCATCTATCTGCAGCAGATGTTACGTTATTCTGTCCTTGAACAGACATCGATTGTTATGGGATAACTAAAAGCTTTATTGCATTTTATTATTAGACATCCTCGGATGAAGGTCGTTACTGCAACACATTTAAACTCTAATATAGTTCGTGTCCTTCACGAACAGATTTATCGCATCATAAATAAAACGTTTAGTACATTTTAATCTCTCATAGACATCTTCAGCTAGAGGCGAGTCGTTAATTATTGCAGCATATTCACATTTCAATATTTTCGATCAAAATCTAACAAGCAACCGGAAGATGCTAGGTCCTCGCCGAAATGGCAACGATACTTTTGAGAGCGTAGTTGGTGTCGGTGATGTACATGAAGGAGGCAACTTCTTTTGCCATACACAATGATAGATACTATATGACTCATGAGGTAGCATATGTAGCTGGTATGAGGGTGGTGGAGATTCTTTGTTATATATGTTTGCAAGCATGCTTACATGATAACCCTGTAATCACCAAATTTGGATTTTGCCATCAGATGGTACCACCTGTAGGTGCAAGTGGGTGAAACACAATCTTATGGCATTTGAGAAGAATGCATTGAGCAGTTCTCAAGTTATTGCCCGGCAACAAATTTTGGATTCTGCCACCAGGAGTCGCCACCTGTAGCAGCAAGTGGGCGAAATCTCAGGCGACATCTCATGGCGCATGGTATATGCATACCAAATTTGTGAAGTATCCGATGAGTAGTTCTAAAGTTATTGCGCGGAAACAAATTTCATATTTTGCCACCAGGTGGCGCCACCTGTAAGCGGTAATTGGTGAAACGCAATATCAAGTGACGTCTCGTGGCAAAGTATATGCATACCAAATTTGGGCATAAACCAATGAACAAATCTAGAAGCTGTCACCACTGGTCACCACATGTGACAGCGACATCAGTAGTATATAAAGGCCATATTGGACCCGATTTACGGGCGATAATTCTGTTGGTCCAATTCCTGGTTATCTTCCCTGATTCACACATTTCTGCCACTAAATCGGACTCAATATGTCACTTTACTACTTATCAAATTGACGTTGTAGATGACGTCACATCCGGTCATGTGACATCCGGGTCACAGGTCACATCCGGATCAAAAGGTCAAAGGTCACTTCCGGCGACGTGACGGCCCAGCAAGAGTTATCTGCCAATACATATAACCCCAGTGACTTCCAATGTTAATCTCCCGGAATGCACGTCATCAAACATGGTCCCCGATAATATCGCCAGCGAAATGCCCATTATGGACAGTAACGCCCGCCATCGCCAAGCCTAACGCTTCAACGCCCTGGCGAAATAGCTCATAAGATATCCTATAAACATTCCATGGAATTGTAACTAATTCATCGAAATGCAGTGACGCCCGTCAACGCCCATCTCAATACCTTAACGCTCTATCTTTACACCCTAACGCTCTATCTGAACGCCTTAATGCCCTAGCATAATGCCTTGACGCCATGATGTAGACAGATGAGAAATGGTGGACTGACTGACTGACTGACACACTCACTCACTCACTCACTCACTCACGTCTACTGCGCATGCGCAGAATGACGATATTCTCACCCCATACCCATCCAGTTGGACGCTGCCCCACGAGTGCTATACGATGACACCTCACACGACCCAATCGGACCACCATGGATCCACCTAGTCCCCAAAACGTCCACTTCGATCTGCCTGCCTACTGCGCATGCGTCATCAGCACTTTTCAACAAAATTCAAAGCATGGCCTCGAGACCCCTTCCGTCGTGTTCTACAGCTCGAGATAATGAAAACAAGGTGCCACACCCCATAGTAAAATCCACAAGAAAAAAATTACCACCCCAATACTTCCATACCGCAAATGTCCATGCGTGGGTTCCCGATTGGGCCTACACCATATCCGTATATATATCTGTCCCCTGGTATATTAGGGTATTTTCAACCTTGCCTATTATGGGCCGACTCGTGGTGCAGTGGATAACGTGCCCGTTTCTGTAGCGCGCAGTACGGGTTCGACTCCAGCTATGACCAGGGAGATTTCCCTTCTCTCGCTGTATGGCTATGTGGAGAAACTGAGTGTTCTTCACTTCCCATTTATGCGGGGCATATAGCTGGTGATATTGTCGGGGACCATGTTTGATGACGTGCATCCCGGAAGATTAACATTGGAAGTCACTGCGGTCTTATGTAGTAGCAGATAACTCTTGCTGGGCCGTCACGTGACCGGAAGTGACCTTCAACCTTTTGATCCGGATGTGACCTGTGACCCGGATGTCACGTGACCGGATGTCACGTCATCCGTGACGTCAATTTGACAGTAGTAAAAGGGCTTCTGGGGCCATATTTAGGGGCAGAAATGTGAGAATCAGGGGAGATAACCAGGAATTAGGCCAGCAGAGTTATCGCCCCTAAATAAGGGCATAGAAGCGCTTCATGAACTTCTATGGTGGTTCCTTTCAGAGGGCATGAAAAGAAGGTCGTATAAGAGATTTGTTCGCGGTCTGCTTGACAGCAATTGATTTGTTAGATGAATTGTAGTGTAATTTGGTTCTCTGAACGTGACGTTAGATTTGACGAGACCCTTTAACAGCGTCTTTGAGCTTGCTTTTTTGATGTAGTTTTCTTGTCGTTTCAGAAACGTCATGGTCATAGCTATTTCTGACATGGTTATATGATCATCCTTTTGTGGTTATGGACCTTTGATGTAGCAAGCGTCAGATTCGACATTCAATATTCAGTCGTCGTCATTAAAGGCATTTCCTGGACATATATAATGGAAGAACTATTTCGTATGACAGTTAGCACCAATTACAAATGTGTATGAAATAATAATAATAATAAAACTATGACTTTCACCAGCATCTCAGACCAGGCATGGTTATATCTTCAGACAAGATATATATTTCATCATCGTCTTGAACCTAGGTCTTTGTGACCGGTTTGGCGATCAACTTTGCTTGTGAACAGTGCTTTCCGAAGATTTGCCCCAACGGTTATTGGACTATCCTTCCTTAGTAGTGCATATCAGCTGAGAATTTCAATACCATTGGATTAATTCGATATTGTGGCATGATTACCATTCCATGTCTTCATAGCATTGTTATATCTTTCACCAACGTCTTGGACCTAGCTATTGCTGACCTGTTTAAAGATCAACATTTCTTGTGAACTGACCTTTCCGAAGGCTTCCACCAACGACCTGGATATTGCTATTTCTGACAAGGTTCACCATCGTTATATGGCAATCTGATCATCGGATCTTTTTAATAGGCCTTTGCTGTGACTTTCACCCAGCTGTTTGTGACATTATTTCTTGTGGGAAAACTTTACCGAGACTCTTCGCTAACGCAGGATTACCCACCTATTTGTAACACGGTTGTCCTTTCTTGTGGATAGACATTTGCAGAGACTTTCAGCAAGGTCCTGGGTTATAGCTATTTGTGACATGGTTATATGATTTCGGTCTAATGATGACGGACAGTTTGATTCATTGGTCTAGCTATTACTGGCGTAATAGTTAGGCTTTCTGCTCATCGTATCTTTGCTGGAGCTGATCGAGTGCTGGCTGTGCTGTTCGGTGTCCAGGATAATAGGAAGTGTGGGCGCTCTCGTGTCCTGGTACATGGAGGCACTGTCGTGATATGACTGAAATATTGTTGACAATGACCTTAAATCCTACTCACTCATTCACTCACACTTTGCTGGAGCGTTCACAAACCTCTATGAGATAGCTATTTCTTACATGGTTAAAAGTCTAACAGACATTCAGTGATACTTTCACCAACATCTTTAGTCAAGATATTTTCGATATGGTCATACTTTTTTTGTCGTCAGACTTTTACCGAGACTTTCACAAACTTCAGAACCTCGCTGTTAGCGATACGAATACCCTTCTCTCAAAGCTGGTTTTCATGCTGTTTTGTTCGAGGTCAGATGTAATGACACCCATATATACATTATCATTGATATACAACCAATGTGACTTGTGCACCACTATGACCAATCATTCAATGTCTTAGTGCTTCAAGAGTTTCTCTTTAAACACGCATTCCCATCTTCTGAAAGCTTTCCAAGTGTACGTCATTTTGAAGTCTAATACACTTTTTTTTAATTTCCACAAAGTTCATAAGAAATATAAATGAAATCGGGATTTCCCAAGTTATGGATCAATGACTTTCCAGCGATTATCAGAACCGTTCACCATCCGTGCACAAAAGTGTTCTTTGTGTACTTCAGACTCTGTATTAGTGCAAAATAGTAACAAACAATAAGTATATTCATGCTTTCGGATTTTATTTAAGTTCGAATCAAATGATACCCACGGGTCCGATCTGTGATTACTTTATCACTTCCACATATGAGCAGTAAATACGGTACATTATCGTGTTTTAATTCTTTACTTTTGTAGAATATGTAATTAATAATCAGTCTGCGACGGTATTATGACTACATATAAGATCGGTGTGGGAGACATTCAATGTTAACAAATCTCGCACATGTAGGGACACCGCTCTGGTACGTAATTAGGATACGACATACAGTAAGAGTTCGGCCAACCCGCACACCACTCGTGGTCTACCTCTGGACAGTTCACTAAAACAAAGTGTAAATTGGTTTATTCTCGATAAATGAGACAAATCACATATCTGTAGGGAATAGGCACTTCCACAGAAGAGAATTAAATGTAATATTTACAATGAAAAGTATCAATTGATTATAAACATGATAAATCTCTCTTGAAAGCAAGAACCCTGTTTCATCATTTGCATATCTATGAGGAACTAGCTTCGATGAACTTAAAAATAGGTTTGATCCACTATGACGTGACCACACCAAATGCACACTGAGAACTCGGTAATATCTCACACTATTACACGAGAACACAAATGCGTGTGAAGGAAGAAAGCAGAAAGTCTGCGTGAACGATTGAAAATACGATCATATCCAGCGAAGAGAAGGGCCACTTGACCTGTACAAGAGTGTGAACAAGAGTGGTCTCAAAGAATTCTAGGCTGAAGACAGTACCTTCGTTTGTACAAGGAGAAAATCTTGTGTCAACCCTCTTAACTGTGGATACATTACATCATTGGAAGCCGAGCTCCCTACTCTTGAGCGGAGAGTGAGCCATTTTCTGCTCATTGACCGAGTTCCCAGCAGAATGTTTGCTGTGGTGACGTAAAATGGATATCCTTAATCGGGACTTCCCGATATTGATTTCGGTCGGAGTGCGCAGTGAGGCGTGACCTGCTCTGACCCGCGCCTGCAAATATCTGGGTAGTAGAATTTCGTTTCTCCTTATGCCACAAGATGAAGGCATGTTTTCATCAGTAATAGCTGATATAAATTTGGTAAACTTTCATCAAAATACCCAAATATTTGAAGAGAGAGTCATTATGCTTAATCTAATGAATATTGGAAATATGTCAGATATCGCTAGTTAGAGATGTTGTCCCACCTCCGAACAGGGTTGTCTGCCATATTATTCAAGTTGATTAGTTCTGCTTAATTTAAGTTTTTTTGCGATACAAAACCGTTCTGATATTCTCTCACGTTTAATCTCCGTCAAAAGTTACATGGCTTGGTGAAGACCCAGTGTGTGGAGAATGCCAGGGCGTTTTTGTTCTCCTTAAGTGACTGGAGGTCGGGTCCGTCGACTGACCGGATGGGAGATAACCCTGTTTGGAAGTTGAACATAGAGGAAAACGAAAACAAACTGCCGAGAAATCCATAGCCGGAGCCCAGAGAAGGTCAAGCCTCACTGCACCGATATCCACACAAAAGATTCTTCTGTTATCTCTATCTCGGTTAATTGTTGTGACTACTCACCTTCGGAACACGTGTCGCCCTGGTACAACGTCGTACAGGAACACGTACACGTGCCCACATCCAGACTTCCTCCGTTCTCGCAAGTCATACCATTGCACAACTCTGGAACGGAACCCATTATGATTGCATTTGATCAGAGAGGAGAACAGTTTCGCGATTTTAGTCGTATATGTTATCAATTGCGGAAGTTGAAAGATTATCTGCTGTATCTGGTGTTAATTTGATTTGATACTTAGGCCTAGGGGATAAAAATGGCACGTGTTTTTAAATTAAATAGTTATGGGGATATTCCACAATAAAGAGAGAAAATATACGATAGCGCGTTTGGGGTTGATCAACGCGATAGGTGACGAACGCCATCAACAGAAACTTCGGATTAGACATTCAGTAGACAGCCGCAGATCAACGAGTTGAACTTTGATAGGCAAGGTTTCTCCAGAGGCAGAGAAGGTCTCCTTTAGTCATTCTTGGTCATGTTACATCAAGCCAATGTCTACGTTCCCACTTTGATCTGACCGCCTTCAGTGTTCAAAATCCGATGTGTAAATTTCACCTACGAACGAGAGACGAATCAATCAGAACCTACACGTCGATTGTGTTTAGCGTGACATATCTCTCAAGTAACTACGTCATTCCTCCTACTTTGTTGGTTGTCTTGGCCCACTATATAGGTCAGTCAATCAAAATTTCGATATTGAAATGAATTCCAGGTGTTTATAAGTTCTTTAAGCATTGAAGAGTGTCAGATACATCAAGGCAATTTCGAAGTGGTAACGTAGAAATTGGTATGGTGTTCAGGAGATGGGTAGGTCTATACGAACCTGGACATATTCCACACATGATAGGACAGTCACCGGGCACGTTAGTGTACATATCGCAGTAACTCGGAGGCCACTGAGTTCCACAATGCCCAGGATCCAATGCCTGAGGGCAGTTGACTGAAATGATACCGAAAGTAGTAAAATGTGCAATTTCAAATCCATGCTGCCTCATCACTACCATCTTCACAAGTCCAGGTAAATCCTAAATCCTGGCAGAGGGTTTACCTGGACATTTTCGGTGATTTGAATGAGTTCTTGAGTCGATGCCTCCATTATACAATCTCGTGCATTTCATCCCCCTTACTTGTTTTGAATTATCATGTCGGTATCCCAAACTTGCGGTCTTGGTTTGACTTCCGGTGTCGATTTCAGCCCGACATCAAAGCAATTTGGCCCACAATTAAATCCAAACCTGCCACATCTCATACCTCGCAGGGGATTGGCATAATCAGCTAACTTAGCGCGTTCACTGATTCGTTGGGTTTAGGGAAAACCCCTTGACCTATTTATATCCAGGTCTAGTATAGGTATAACCAGCCAAGCCATTGTATCGATCCTAACAAATCGATCGACACACTGGCTCGCGAAGATGCATCACTACAAGTGTTGGACATTATACGTCCTCTTCCTCCACCACACAGACTTCACTGCTTGCATAGAAATGACAATTTAACGTGGGTATGGCTTTAACCTGAGTGTTTAAGCATATTAAATACATTTCTCTGAACGTTGAGTCTCCTCGACTGAACGCAGCAATGTGTCATTCTCGAGAAAGAATATATAACCACCATCATGGGCAACTGGCAATGTGCATCGTTTATTTACAGCAGACAGACATCATTGGGGGCAACCGTAGTACAACTATGCCCAATGATGAAGCGAAAGCCGGGAGTTGGGCCGGAGATATCAAATCACCAGATAATCATCAGTGTAGTTAGTCCTTTAGAAAGACAGCATATATTTGAGGATTTGTTATGCTGTGATGTGCCAGTATTCCGGAAGAGCATTTTATCTGAACTACAGGAAATACTTCAAACTTTACTACCTGAATGGAGATTGTGTCACCTTTAGATCAATTCTACGGCAAGAGACATTAGCTGCAGTGGTGATTGGGTATACTAGGGTGTTTATGCCGGATGGCCTTCGGGGATTATGAAAAGCTGAGGAATGCGTTCAGTTGTGATCTCTATGGTCAGTCAGAATTTTGACCTGTGATGTTCTGTAAGATTCATGCTCTGGAAGCTTCGTGCATTTTTTTTTTGAGAAATCTTCATTATATTGACAAGTATTTTAGGGTCAGACGGCCCATCGATACACGGAGCAAATTATGAATGCGGCGACTTTCGTAAAGTCACGATAACTTGAAATAGTTGCTGATTATTAGCACTGGCTGACAAGGGGGTGAGTGAATACGAGTTAACATCGCTTTCAACTATATTTCAGTCATATCACGACGTTGGTTCCTATTCCTTTTTACACCCGGGAACCACACGGGTGGGTTCCTATTCCTTTTCACACCCGGGAACCCCACGGGTGCCTCAGTTAGTCGCCTCTTACGACAAGCTGTCCGAGGGGCTGAGGCCTATTCTTACCATGACCTGCGGTGTGCACAACAACATCCCAGGTCAATCCCCGGAAGCCCCACGGGGCGTCTGGCTGACAAAGTGTGAATCTGTCTAGGCCCTATCATATATCGGTATGTAATGGATAAAATATGTATTAATTAAACATTCAACGTTTTGAATTAGTGAAAGTTGCTCGATCGTGCAACCTATGTTTTAACAAAATGTGTTGATGTTCCTTCGACGTTTTCCATTCACACACTTTAAAACGCCACAGGAACAATTGGGGTCTGGATATCGTCTACAGCCAGAGTGTGCAGTGAGGCACTGGAGTTCGCCTCGAGTGTAGGAAATGTCCCCCCCCTGGAAAAGTTCTCACAGAAAATATCCCCCCTCCCCGGTAAACTTTCCCCCTAGGATCCCCCCCCCCCCCTGGAAAAAAATGCCCCTACCTTTCAGATTTCGCAATGTTAGGTAAAAACCACAGAACAAAAATGCCATGAGACAACCACTGCTGGAGAAGACAGGCCAAATAACCTGTGCGAGTCCTGGAATCAGGCCTTCTCCAAGCTTGTTGATATGGTCCATCCAACTGTGTGGTCAACCATTGAGAACCTGAGAAATGATCACGCCCTTGTTGCCACCGCTATCCTCCAAGACGCCACCGGACGCCAACAGCGAAAGCGAGTGAAGAAAATCACCAAAGACTTACAAGAAAAACTCCACAAGATTTGTGTTGACCGGAGAGATGGGGTAAAGCGATTGCCGAGACACTTCAGTCTGTTGGTCACTGTAGGTTTAGGTAAATGAATATGTGCATGTATATAAGCTTACTGATTGTAGTACTCCAGATGTACTGTAACATGACATTGCCAAGGTAATATTGCATGACTCAAATAAACCATATATACATTTTTTACATATATTTTGTTCTGTGGTTTTTACCTAACATTGATAAATCTGAAAGGTAGGGAGGGGAGGGGGGGATTTTTTCCAGTGGGGAAAAATCATAGGGGGAACATTACCAGGGGGAAATATTACCAGGGGGATATTGCCTGGGGGAACTTTTCCAGGAGAGGGACATTTTCGTACCCCGTTCTCCTTAGAGTAAGTGGGTAGGCTAATTGATTCAAAATATGCATCCATATTGTTGTGTAGGGAGAAACGTTAATCGACAACCCAGAAATTTGCAGGTAAAGATCAAAGTAGGTCACGCCTCATTAGGTACTCCGTCTGACACCGATATCGGGAAGTCCTGGTTGAAGATAAGAAGTTGAAATCTAGCAAGCCTCGTCCATCATAAAGACGTGTGGGTGTCTGCTGCAGAGAAACCCTGGAACAGCAAGGAAGTTACTAAGCATATTGGTGAGCTGATTGGTGAATTGTCGTTAATACTCACGTTCGGAGCACGTGTCTCCCTGGTACAAGGCCGTGCATGAACAGGTGCACGTGCTCACAGTCAGACTCCCTCCGTTTTGACAAGTCAAACCATTGCACAACACTGCAACGAAAGTCATTATAGTGAGTAAACTTAAATGTTATGCTGGAAAGAACATCTAAAACTGTGATAAACTCACATTGCAGGTTGGCCGGTCCTGAAACTGTTCTCAACAACAGACGCAATGCGTCTACCAGTCTTAAGCCTGCCTTTTGACGTGGTTTAAGAATCAACAAATCTTAACTGGGGACCCACTACGGACCGACGAGTGTATGTTATATAAAGTATGGGATATATTTAAGTAATGAAAACTATCAATATGAATGGTATATATATATATATAATGGTCAAATAATAAAAACAATCGCACACCGTTTTATAACTCGTCAAGCGATTGGTAGACCTATCCGTTTTGGGTCGCACGAGTTTCTCAATAAGTTTGATAAATTACATTCATCCGTTAAAATTCTGAATGCGAATTCTTTTCTGAATGTTTCGCTTCCACGGCAACCGTGACGTCATTAAGAGATGCACTCAATGACGAACGTGATAAGATACCATGATTTTCCTTTTTTTTCAAACAAATAATTAAATAGACATAATTCCTGGAATGATACGGTTATGGAATGGTTGTAAAGTGCAATATTTCATAGATCTGTGTGGAATTTCATTCAAGGCATTATAAAGACACTGGAAAATCAATGTACGATATATTCAAGAGCAAATAGTTTAACCACAAATGCATGGTTAGTGGAACGCCTACTTGAACCTTTATTGGGTATGGGATCGATGGGTAGGCCCTAGGCCTAAGTGACCGATTGCTCATCCAAATGATTGGCGAATCTCATCCAAATGATCCCATAATATTATATCCCTTGAAGGAATGCAGGGTAATCTTGTTATGAAAGCATATATATTTATATATACCTGGACATACTCCACACATGATGGGACAATCATCCGGTACATTACTATATGTAGTGCAGTAACTAACGGGCCATGAAGTCCCGCAATATCCCGGGTCAGGCGTCTGCCCACAACTGACTGGAAACAAATGTGTATATACATGTATTTAGGTATCGTTATTACAAGTGAGCATGTTCGACGCCAGTGTATAAACTATGCCCATGCTTTGATGACATGGATACAGTTTCCAGGTTGTATCAAGCGGGAGTTAACCCTATCTGGCCTGGGCTTTTTGAGACATGTCGTGGTCGGGGAGGTGGTTGGGGGGGGGGGGGTGGGCGAAATGGCTCCCCCTTAATTATTTTTCTTACCCTTGAGCTAGGGGGCTGAAACTTACCACACTATATCCTTGGGTCTACCAGAAAATGTAAAAAACCCAAGATGGTCGCCTGATGACGTCACAGTGACGTCATTTTCAAAAACGGCATTTTTTGTCTATTTTTCGGTCAGATTTTCCGAATTTTTTATTTATGCAATTTCTTCGCAAAATCTGTATGATAAATTAGTAAATATTAATGTGATGTGAAATAAAATAGATTTTGCCCACGTTTCATCGCGGAAAAGCAGAAATTTTGAAGAAATATTACAAAAACATCGCTTTTCTGGTACCATCTTGAATTGACCCATGAACCTCTGCTCGGGGGCCCCAATATCATAAACTATAAAGTGACGGAGTTTCAGCTCTCTATTTTATGTCGTTCCGGAGATAGCGCGGAAAGTTTGGTAGGGGGGAGGGGGAGGGGGGCATTTCGCTCCCATCCCCGGCCAGGTACGGTTAAGACATTTATCACCTGTGGCTACGCGTCATTGATGCGAGGGAACACGTGTATGGCGGTACAGGGGAACGGGTTCCACGGCAGAATCTGTATATCCAATGCCCATTATACCACGATGGAGTGCCCATGTCAAACCAAACGGCGTAACCACAATATAGCGGGTTTTTGTGGATACAAATTATGTATGTGTATCCACATTATAAAATGACCGAAAACAATGAATTTCCAAATTGTGGATACACATGCTATATAGGTGATGTATCCACATTTTTACTTCCACCTTACTTAATAAATTGTCGGCAATAGAAGTGAATAAAATTGCGGCAGAACACTGGTAGAAATTTTGGAGAAAGTTTTTTGGACATTATCTTATTGTATTGTCCAATTTCATACCTTAACTGTAAACCGAAGAATATTTAAGTCGTATTCTGGAATATAATGTGTATCAGTCGTCCTTTGATTATGAGTATAAAGGTACACGATGTTCTTTTACGGACCATAGGCCCGCCTTTAGCGGAATTCGAACCATGCTTATAAGCATATAGTGCCCGAGTTCCTGAAAACCACGGTCATATTTTACCATCCTTGTGTCATATTAATTATAAACTTCAACTTGGAATTCGTCGACGAATTTTTTGTGATAATTCGGTGTTCATTGAAATCGTCACCCTTTTCACCAGCTCTAACAATGCCACCAGACGACACTGTATACATTTTCACTTTTCAAGTTAAATAATACACTAACGTTCCGTCATTTACCTTGATCTAATGAATGGGGTAAATTGTTCAAACCGTAAACGCACGTGATGTCATATAGCCAGTCAAGATATGAGCTTGCCAACACCGTGCAGTGAGGATTTTCTTTGATGCCTGTGGGATTTCCAAATATGACAAGTAGTGGTTGTATTGATTTTCAAAAGCGGGAAATGATCATTTCCTTCGAATAGCCAATCAATTCTGAATTTTAAAGAGGTCATACATTTGCACTTCTCCTAATATGGACCACGGAATAATTATAGAGCTATTACATCACCAAACCGTATTCTGATCAGAAAATGTGTTATGTTCAGCCAAGGCAACACGTAGTGTTCGACTTGGGTATGCGAAGGTGCACTGTAAATGTCACATGTAGGACCTTTGGTAATATTACTATCCAGAAGGGGAAAGTTAGAAATATCGAATTTATTGCCGACCATTTGGAGATTCAATCAATTTATTGGTCTTATTATAGTATACCATTTGAATTTTGGTTTCCTTCAAATCCAGTGAAGAGTACATGTTATTCTTGGCATCGCATATATAGTCATTATTCAACGTAAGGGCTAGGTTGATGACCAGGAACGGAAGTTGTTGTCTGTTTTGGTACATCGGTGTAAGTGTCAGAGGCAAACAACTTCGTGAAAGATGGAATTACAGATGGAATCACAACTTTGTGTTTGACGAAGCCCAGCCAGTTGGTGACTATTGTATGCTTTACTTTTTCTCGTTTTGACAACTCACCCTTGCACAAACTTGTGAATGAGGAAAGGGTTTCTATATCAACTCGCAAATCTTCAGTTGATGACTGCATATATGACTCACCGGCATCTCAGCATACTTACGTGTCTCGCACGAAGTTCCAGTATATGGATAAGAACAGCTGCACGTACAGGCATTGGCATCCAGGGTACCACCATGCTGGCACGTCAGACCATTACACGGGTCTGTATATCAGGGAAGTGGAAGATAGAAAAAATCTACAGAATAATCTGTTTATAGGAGTCACTTAACAAAGCCATGTATATTAAGAGGCGGAAAGCCATGACAGGTGATAGCGACCCCTTTTTTATGTTCCACTTTCATCGGTGTGAAATCAGGAATCTGTTAATCATATAGGCCTATCCGTAATGACAACCTGCCTCAGTCTTTTATCCGTACTGACAACCTGCCTCAATCATGTACCCGTACTGACAACCTGCCTCAATCATGTACCCGTACTGACAACCTGACTCAAGCGAAAAGGCGAAGTACGGTTATATACTATGAGACCAATCGCAATTCCATATGACAAAATAATATATTTGTGAGGTTTACACTGTAACGAAAAGGGTTTTCGCAGGGTTTCATTGCTCAAACATTGGTGCCACATGCAAAAAGCTTGCTTGGGAAAGATTTCTTCGGGGCCTATCTGTCCTATATATGGTATATAAGTACTCGGTCATATCGTAAACTTTTCTATCGAGAACGTGTTACGCTCTGACACTGTGAACATCGTGTATATATTGTGCAAGTCATGGCAGATTTATTGAGCCCGCCCTATTGGCGCGGAGGGCGATCTCACCGCACAATGGTGTGAAGGATGAGAGATAGAACTGTTACAAAGGCTAATATAGAAGCCTTTTACAACCCGACCTAAAATAACTCGCTCTATGGAGGAAAGGCGACGAGGAAACCCGGCAATGTCAGAAAGATTAATTGACCATGAAAGACCATGACTTTTTGGTACAGACGTGACAGATCCAAAGTTTTGGGGTCAAATTTCATTTTGACACAACAATTTTGTGCCCATAAGTCAGCTTTACTCGAGGCAAGGCAAGTTCACCCATTCAGTCAATTACCGTGATTACCCGGGTCTGTACTTACGGTTCAAACATCTTGTTCCGGTCCAGGGCGATTTGCATGTACAGGTACAAGCGTCAATATCCAGAGTTCCGCCATTGAAACAGAAATTATCCCCACAGTCTGAGGGAAGGATGGACACGTTATAAGAAAGTGGAACTTGAAAATCCAGGGATTATAATAAAGTGAATACCGAAATACCTGATGAAAAGCTGGCACCGAAACATAATTAATTAATACGAATTTTACTGAAAGTTTTTAAGGATGTTCGGGAAGACCGATGTGAAAAACATGAAGTAGACAACCAGTCCACCGAATATCGATGTGATTAAATATGGCAGACATTTTGTCCAGGAAAAATATCGATGAGAAAGATGAAGTACACCGCCTATCTCAGGGAAGATCGAAGTGAATAAATGCGTAGGACGCCTTGTCTGGGAAGTTCGAAATGAATAAATGTGGCAGACACTTTTCCACGGAACATCGATGTAAATAAATGTAGCAGACGCCTTGTTGGGATGTCGACGTGAATAATTGTGTTAGACGCATCGTCTGAGAAAGGACGAAGTTAATAAATCTGGGAAACGCCTCGTCCAGGGAAGATCGAAGTGAATAAATGCGGTAGACGCCTTGTCTGGGAAGTTCGAAATGAATAAATGTGGTAGAGGATTAATCCAATTAAGATCAGAGCGAATTATTGCGGTAGCCACCGGTTCTCGGGAGGATCGAAGTGAATAAATTCGGTAGATGTCTGGGTAGGATAGGAGTGAATAAAAGCGGTAGATGCCTTGTCTGAAGAGGATCCGAGTGACTAAATGTGGTAGATGCCTTGTCTGGGGATCAGAGTGAATATCTGTGGAAGACACTTTGTCTTGGGAGGATCGGCGTGAATAAATGCGTTAGTTGCCCTGTAGGAGAAGCTCGGGGAAGGTCGAAATGAATCAATGTGATAGATGACTTATCCAGTTCACATAAATGTGATCAAATGCGGTAGATGCATTGTCTGGGGAAGATCGGAGTGAATACATGCAGTAGATGATTTGTTTAGGGAGGATCTGAGTAAATGCATGTGGTACACTCCTTGTCTAGTGAGGGTTAGATTGAGAAAATGCGTTAGACGAAAATGAATGCCCTGGATGACTTATCCAGTGGAGATGAATGTGAAAAAAGTGCGATGGGGGCCTTGCCTGGTAACCATAATTCTCTCTCTCTCTTGTCTAGGAAGGATCGCAGTGAATAAATGCGGTAAACCTCTTTTCTGGGAAAGATCGGAGTGAATAAATGCGGTGGACGCTTCGCCTGGGTAGGACCAGAGTGAATCAATCTGGTCTTGTCTGGGGAGGATCGGAGCGATAATTGGTATACAGCTTGTCCAGGGAAGATCGGAATGACTATATGAGGTATTGATGCCTTATCTAGAGAGGATCGAAGTGAATAAATGTGATAGATGCTTTGTCTGGAGAGGATCGGAATGAATAAATTGATCCATGATCATTTTAGCTTGGTTACATTGTGTGTAATGGGCCTTATATGAGCAAATAACACTTCCAGTAAAACTTACCGCAAAGGTTTCCGCTGCAACTATTTGTACAGTCGCTACAATTCGTTCCGCTTTTATAAGGCATCTGCACATTTCCTTGTCTGGAAATTCACAGAATCCAAATGGTGAGATTTCAAACATTAGATTTATAAAAATATAAATATGTACATATATAGCTGGGGAAATAGTAAACTGTAAAGCTTGTGATATGAACCAATAATTGTCCTCTGTCGAATATCGTCTGAGATGTAATAGTTATATCAGCTCATATTGTTTTCTAATCAATTGTTGAAAATTGATTTTGTTTGGAGGAGCCTTATGCGGTTTTATTAGTTCATCCTTGGTCGGAAGCAGACTGGAGAGATACTTATCACTGACAACGATTACCGATTATTGTTGTTGTCGTGATCCTGCTATACTGCGAGTACTGCCGAATGGCCGGCTTCATTCGAATGTAAACCAAGCTCCTCGTTTCAGGTGACGGGTGGTGCTAGTTCCTCGCTGCCTTACCGCGCTGCTATCAGCGCCTTTTTGTATAAAACTATGGTAGGCCGTCAGTGCCAAAACCTCGGACATTTAGATCGCGGTGTCAATCGAATTTATACCGCGGTGTAAATATTTTTGACTCGCAATGCAAGAATCCGCGCAAGGCAAGCATCACTCGCAATGCAAGGATTGCGAGTGAATTTGATTTATTTAGTGTAAATATTTTTGACTCACAATGCAAGGATCCGCGCAATGCAATCATCACTCACAATGCAAGGATTGCGAGTGAATTTAATTGATTTACTGTAAATATTTTTGACTTGCAATGCAAGGATCGGCGCATTCCAAGGAACCTTGCATTGCGATTGATGCTTGCATTGCGCGGATTCTTGCATTGCTAGTCAAAACTATTTACACCGCGGTATAAATTCGATTTACACCGCGGCATAAATTCGATTTACACGTCTAAATGACCGAGGTTTTGGCACTGACGGCCTACCACACAAAACCACGACAAATATAGACCCTTGCGGTATGACTCTTGAATTTGTGTCATTAAGTTAAGTAGAGTTGATTTATTTCGTCTTTAATACGATTATTATGATGAAAAATAATTAGGCTGGTTTTCTGAGCCTTGAACACTCGCGATTGCTCGGCCTATTCCGTCGAAGTCATACTACTGCGCGCATTAATGGTGTAAAGATTTTACACCGCTCCGTTGTTAACCGTGATCCGCCGCACGTGAGGCACACCACATGCTACAGGATATGTTTCCGCTCACATAGTCCTCGTTGTATTTCTGCCTTATCAGGAGATAAAGTATATATCTAAATGAAATGGATATTCCCTTGATTCTACCCCCGAAGGAACAAATGGTCTACATCCTAAATACCTGGAACTATTTTCCTCATCAATTGCTAACAGCCTGACATTCATCTTTAATAAGTGTATCACGGCTGGTACATTCCTAGATTTATGGAAAATAGCCAAAGTTTTACCATTTTTCAATAAAGGCAACACGAGTGATCCGGGTAATTACAGACCTATTAGCATTCTACTGGCACTATCTAAGATATTGGAACGTCATGTGCATTATCACCTTGCTGACTTTCTTGAGACAAACTCTCTTCTTCACCAAAACCAATCTGGGTTTCGTGCTTCTCATTCCTGCCAAACGGTCATTACTCAAATGCTGAATTCGTGGACACATGCAATTGACAAAGGTTATCTTGTTGGTGCCTTGTTCATCGACCTCCGCAAAGCATTTGACCTTGTACGTCATAATATTCTGCTGAAGAAACTCGAAATCTATAAATGTGATACCTCTGTTTTAACCTTTTTATCTTCTTATTTGTGTAATAGACAGCAAGTTGTGGCGTTTAATGGTAACGTGTCGGAGAAACTCACTATCACAACAGGAGTACCACAGGGTTCAATCTTGGGCCCTTTGCTGTTTCTTATGTATGTAAATGATTTACCCTTGTATGTTGATAGTTGTGACACCACTTTGTTTGCTGATGATTCTACTCTTTCATGACGGGCAAAACCATACATGACTTGAACTAATTAAACTGAGCAGCTGTTAAAGTTTCTCGCTAGTGCTCAGAGAACGAAATGATTGTTAATGTAAAAAAAACCTAAATCTATGCTTGTAACAACGACTCAGAGGCGTACTTATTTATCCACTGCAGAGCTTGGTGTTAAACTTGGTGACGTCGATCTGAAATCTACGTCGAGCGAAAACATATAAGGTGTTCATATATCCGTGGTCTGATCATGTCAATTTTGTTTGTGAGAAGATTGCATCCAAGTTATATTTATTGTGGAAAACTCGGAAATATTTACCATATTCGGCAAGGATAACTTTTTTTAATTGTATTATATTACCGCATTTAGACTACTGTATTAATGTTTGGGGTCATACGTCACTTGAAAACTGCCTTAGACTTGAACGACTTCAAAAACGTGCAGCTAGATTGATCCTTGATTGTAACTTTTATACCCCGTCTTTTGACATGTTTTCTAAACTTGGATGGCTACCTTTTAGATATCGTTTACAATATCGTGAGTGTTTACTTGTTTATAAATCTTTAAATGGACTTTGACCTCAGTATTTAACTAATCTATTCAATTTTAGGAGTTATTCCAGAACACGTTCTTTTGATACATTGTCTTTAGTAGAACTGTTTTACATAAAAATTCTTTTAGTGTTTAGGTACTGCCACTCTACGATCTTTTAAACAACAATTATGCGCCAAGCACTTCTTTGATATTTATTCCTCTTAATAGTCGTAATATCTTGCTTTTATAAATTACTCAACCTTATATTTATTTGTATGGTTTTTTTCTTATTCTATTTTATTTCTTTTTTGTAGTTTATTTATTTCACCTTATTTTATTTTTATTATTATTGTTATTATTATTTTCAATTTTTTAGTATTATTATTATTTTTTGTTTTAGCCATATAGTATGATGTCAATTATTTAGTTTCTGCATCGTTTTTATGCTGTAAATATTATTGTTCTCTAGTTTTAGCCCACGGCTTCTATGAAAAACCGTTGTACTGATAGATTGACCGTGTTTAAATAAAGATTATTATTATTATCTTCTAATTTGAAGTATTTCTCCTGGTTTCTCGGCTGAAGCTGATCTCTTTGGTAACGGAAGTCATACAGCTGACATGCGCTGATCGGAGTTTCGACGTGATATGCGCTTTCAACATGGATGCCAATATGGATTCCTAGCAGTGCGCAACGAGGTACTAATTACAACACATATGAGGGATGTGGGAAGAGGTGCCGATATACTGACAGAGTCACATGACTTCACAGTATAGTCTTCCGGTTAAATTCTAAAGCACATACCAAGAATCTAACGATTCGTGATATGTGTTGTATCTCAGGTACGCTTTTAGTGTACCTATTCATGTGGCAACTTGGATGATATGACCACACGGCCATGTGCCATAATGTCATGGCCATAATGTCCTACATTACCCGAGGCCGTGTCGAGTGCGACTATCATTCGGAACTTCCGAGCGGAAATCTACCAAGTGAACCGATTTACTCTCGGAGAGTCTTAACATGAATTTCCTATTAATTGTCAAAAAAAGCCTAGTCACTCACGCGGATCCATAAATTGTATATCCTGTAAATCACCACCACGATGTATAATTTTGGTCAAATTATTTCTACAACTCATTATCAATGGAAATTCTCTCTTATTAGAGTGAAATAACCCGCTTTTATTGCGAATTCAATATAATTCTGGTGACGTCACCACAGCTAGAAGACATTATGACATCCATGTTCTCCGAGAAATGTGCCACCGGAGAACTCCGAAAAGTTGCGAATGCCCCTTGGGCAGCGTTGTCCAATCGGCGATTTAAGAAGCTTGATATTAGTAAACTGCATTAGCTTGTGCACGTAGGAGGCGGACAATTGACTAAACACGATAATTTTTTTTTGCAATATTCTTTTCCTGAATATGACGTCACTTCCGGTAATTATTGTACATCAGCGACAATCAATATGGGATTTATATACGAAGTACGAATATTTTTGATTTTTTTTTACAAACTCATTACGTCGTCTTCTAAATGCCTAATCATGATTATACGTCTATTAAACCCTAGAAAGATTCACAGGCCGGGATGGTCCTGTGTGGCGGATGAATACTGACAAGAGACGTGAATTATGAGGAAATAATCCGTTCCCAAAGAACAGCACACAGCTCAAAACAGTACGATACACTGTAAGTGATAACAAGCCCCCTCCTATTTAGGTCATTTATCGTCAATCGTATACATACCCTGTCAAATAGTTGCAGAAGTAGAATTTCCCGTATCCCGTCGAGCACTCTGCGTATCCACATCCAACCAAGACTACAGTATCCTTGACAACCTGAAATTGTTATATTGTCATATATTTGGTCAGTTATTAACTAAGATATCATCAAATCTCATTATTGTTATGTGATGTTATGTTATATCAAAAGTAAATTAACTTTTTCCTGTTGGTTATATGTTAAATGGTATTCACCAGTTACTAGCATCCTATAGCTGGAATAAAACGGTACGCCTCCATGTGTTTACATTCATGTGTGTGAAGCTGACACCTAGTACCCAGTTCCCAATTCAAAACTAGGTCAAAGTGGAAGATCAGTTCACTTGAATATAGGGGTGTAGAACAAAACCACCAGATACAGCTGGCTAGACGGTCATAGACAAATGGGTAATGGGTGACAGTCAAATTGGGTAACGGGGTACAGAACGCCTGCAAAGAGATAATACGCGAACTGAGTAACGGGAGATGGACGAATTGGGTAATGAGTGACAGACAGAGGCGAACTGGGTAATGGGTAATGGGTGACAGTCGATTTGGGTAACGGGCTACAGAACGTCTGCAAAGGGCTAATAAGCGAACTGGGTAACGGGATATGGACGAATTGGGTAATGGGTGACAGACAGATGCGAACTGGGTAATGGGTAATGGGTAACAGTCGAATTGGGTAACGGTCTGCAGAACGCCTGCTGAGAGATAACACGCGAACTGGGTAACGGGAGATAGACGAATTGGGAGACGGGTGACAGACAGGCGAACTGGGTAACGGCATATGGACGAATACACAGTGTTTATGTAATACTGATTTAGGGGGATCATGTGTAGGGCTGTTTGTGGGAAACGGGTTGCACGGCGTGCTTGCACGACCAGTGCCCATCGCGGTGCGATGCAGTGTCCAAGTACATCCATCCATCCAACCATGAGTTGCATAATAAAGCTTCGAACTGAAATGGAATCATCTTCATTCACACACAACATTGTAGAAACATTCTGTACATGCTAGGCTTGTTACGGTTCCCCAGAGGGTATTTTTTAGTTTATTTTTGTTGTATTTTACACTATATTTCCTTGCGATTCTATCTCTTTCTTCAATTTCCTCGAATCACTTTTTTTTTTACAGTTTTCAACATTTCCTGGTAACATTTTACAGTTCATAAGACCGCGATTTTTCCAGGAAAAGTAAAATGCACGAAAATTCAAATATCATCGAAAAAGTACACCCTGGTGATAATATTTACATCACGGTGTGAATAGATTTCTTTCTGTAAATAGTTTTCAACGCGTGGGGGAAATCATAGCAAGCGGAAATATTTCCACTTCGGAGAAAATATCGTGATGTAAATAGTTTACACCGCGGTGGAGATGTTTACACCACAGAGAAAATATTTACACCGCGCTGTGAAAATAAATACCCCGTTGAAAGTGTTTCCACTACAGAGTAAATATTTTTACCGCGATGGAAATGTTTACTCCGCGGTGTAAATAGTCCACACCATGTTGAAAACGTTTCCATTACAGAGAAAATGTTTACAACGCGGTTTAAACTATTTAAACGGCGGTGTAAGATATTTACACCGCGCATGGTGTAAAAATTCTCTCCGCGGTTACACCGCGGTGTAAATATCAGCTCGGTATAATTACATTTTTTAATGATTTTTGAAATTTCTTGCATGTTTCCTGGAAAACTGGGTTAAATCGAGTTTTATATTTTCTTGCTTTATCCGACTTTTTCTGGAAAACTGGGTTAAATAGAGACTTGCAATAAATCGTTAACAGGAAATGTTGACAACTATGAAGTGATTCGAGAAAATTGAATAAAGAAATATTTTAAAATAAAATCGCAAGAAAATATGAAGTGAAAGGCATAAAACAAGCAAATTAACAGAAAATTCAGTTGACATCCAGCAAACTGAATTTTGTTTACCAATGTCCGCTATAGGCCACCGTACATGTAGGTTGTCGTTGACTTTTATTTTGGTTGATGACGTTGACCATGTAACGAAAAGCCTATTCGTGGGGCCGATTTTCATTGGTTCGGGGTGATTTAATGTACAAGAGGCCAAGTGACGCGAATATGGCGGACTGAGAATAAGAGATGTAGGACTAACGCTGATTGAAGGAGTGTATGACTGCTGGTTTGATGGCACTACTAAATTAAAAAAACAAAAAACAAAAAAAACATCCTCTGACAGAGAAGAGAAATGTTTTTCATTTTTTCCTGCCTATGTTGCGAGGAATAATCACAGACCAGTGGTAGGTGTCTGTAATTTTTTATGTGGTATGTGTTCGGTTTCGCTGTGAGTCTTTTTTTCAACTCCAGATCTAAGGTGCTGCTCAGAGAGAGTATTCGGGTACCTGTGCACTGCTTTCTCAATTCTCGTCGATATATATAGCTGAAATATTGCTGAACGCGATGTTAAACCTTAATTCTCCCTCCCCCTCTCTCTCTCTCTCCCTCAAAGCACAGAAAAGGGCAAAAATATGAAGTCATATGTACGAGCGTACACCACTCAAAATTTAGGTGGGCGACATCTCTCAAGAAGTTAGTCAGGCTGTAGCACTTGACACATACTACTTCTTGTCGAAATATGAAAATCTAGAGTTAATTAGGGAATCAATTTCACTAATATGGCTGTGACCGTAAATTTTGCAGTGGTCTGAGACCATCTGTATGTTTCAAGAACAGCGAACATAGTCTATCTATGGGCCTTCCCTGTTATTGTCGTTTTGCCTACAGGAACATATCTGCAGATACATTGTGAAACGTAATGTACAGGTGTGAAATAAACGGTGATCCCCAGAGACCAGTATTCGGTCTCCTATGCTTCACCTTGGGTGAATTCTGATATCAAAGTGACCCTTTTCATATGTCATTTCTCTGACACTGGTATCAATATCTGGTACTCAATTCTTATTGATTTCAAATTACTGAATACATACATATGACATCATTTGACCTATATACGCTATCGAAAACTGTTATTATTCGTGGAAGCGAAGAAAAAGATATTTTGAATCGTTTCGTACCTGTGTGTAATGGCCTATCTCTGTCCAGCCACCAGGTCCTATGTAGACTTCTGGGTCTTCGCCATAAACATAAAGTTGTACCTCGTTGTACCAGCCTGCCACAGCGCTGGACCAATCAACGTAACCAAAAGCTCCATTCTGGCCTGGATTTGTCCCATATGCTTAAAAACAAGAATCAGCGGTTGCTCATAGATGGATCAGTTGTTGATTAAGTTCCTTGAGTTCGGTATTAGGCGATATCACTTCTCAAATAAAATGAATGTTTTAATTTATTGTCAAATAGCAATTCATCATTTCCCGCAGAAGAAAAGATCCAGGCCGATAATTGCCCAATAGAGCTTAGAACACACATCTTAAGAGTTTTATCGGTTTAATCAATCTCATGATCGCCGTTATATTCGAATCAGTTTGTGATGACGAGGTTTTCCTGGGTTTTTTTAGCATTCGTCCGCATATTTACGAGAAAGCAATACGTAATGTACCGAAGCACTCGAAATTGTTAAATTTTGCATTAACGTCAGTCTCGACTCTGCCTCAGGCGCGTCAAAAATGCGCCAAAACGCGTAAAATGAAGGGTAAATTTTCAAATTCACCCAGAAGAGGTCACCCGGCCCGCGGCAGGGGGACACCTTCTCCCGGTCTCACTCCTCATTTAATTGTCTCCCCCACCCCCTTTGTTGAATTGCTTTCGCCGCGCCTGTGATCATGAAGGTAGAAATAGATTTCTGCCTCCATGCTGTGATATATCCTGTGATGTACGGTTGCTTTTATAGAACTCCATTAAAGTTACAATTTTCATGTAGAATATATCACAAACTGCACATAAACACACAAGAATATCTGATCGTTTGTATTTTCTCGTACAATGAGTATCGTGTGCCTCTCTTCTACACCGGTGAGCAGGTTGGGTATTTTGGTTATGCAATACCATTCTCCGCAAATACGATCTGAGCGTCTGCATACAGAGGAGTATTAACGCTTAATTTAACGCCAGAATTCCGCCTATTACATATTGTTATAATAAGCTAACTTACGTGGTATATATCTGGACATTTGAAGTTGATGGTCATGTCCCACAAAACACTGTTTGGCCCACTTCTCGGCGGTGGCAGCCAATTCATCATCCCAGTACTGTGGACAGACGTATACAAGTACATTTTATTTTTTTATGAATGATTGCAATTTCGTAAATAGCTGTTTGAAAAACTCTTCACTTTATTATATGCACCCCTCTTCATCTCCCATAGAATACCCCTATTTTCTGAATGTAGAATCTTGCATTAACTGCATGTCTACATTATGATTGAATAATACAGCGACCATAAACGTGCTGGCTCATAATTTCAGCGATTATTTAAGACGGAGGCTGCCTATTGAATGCCCCCCCCCCCCCAAAACTGTCAAACTCAATGCGTCTTTCTATTATCCCAGTGTGGGGATATCATTTCAAATCTGTCAAACATAGAGCAAATGAAGCCATAAAAGTCACCATCCTTTTTTAATATTATGAAATATAGCCATGAAGAACGACTACCTAATAAACGCCCAATATGTACACAAAAAATACGGATTTGGAAGAGAAATACCGCAGACTGACACAGCCTACGGCTTGAAGCCTATTAACTATGAGTGCCTTTTTATTTTGAAATCAGTTTGTAATCAGGAGAATTTTTCAGGCTAAAAATCAAGAGGAAGAAAGGAAAGCACGTTCTATTAAGCACATGCACTGTGCACCTTTGTAGCAACCCCGTGATATTACAGGGACATCGCTTCCTGACTACATACAAAAGACAATAGAGCGATGGCCCATAATGATCAGTTCTTTTACCATTAAAACAACGGCCAAATATCTTTTACCGCATTTTAGTTGGATCAATAATACACTTCGCGGCCATTTCAATTTTTTTTTGCAACTGCGCATCGTCTGCGATTATATATGGAGTTCGATTATCGATTTACAAATTTGTTTCCCATCAACACGATTTATAAATTTCTTCCGTTTTCACACAACACTGTCTTCCATCCAGCTGGTTCGTTCGTCTTCAAGTGAACATGCCAGCCCACAGTTGCCTGACCTGTGGGATATTGGATGGTCGATGTCTACGTATAAATTTTTCCAATAAATTATGAAAATTAATGAATATATATATATTTTTTTTAAATCGATTTTTTAAAAAATATTGTTTCTAAGTGTATTTCTCTTTTATCTTTGGCTCAATTAAAGTCATTTCCTATAATGTCCAGCCGAGTTACTACAATTTTTAATTATCTACCATACCCTGTCCTCTACGACATTGAATCTTAGGTACGGTAGATAATTAAAAACTGTAGTAACTCGGCTTGACATTATAGGGAATGACTCTAACTGACCCAAAGATGAAAGAGAAATACACTTAGAAAAAAAAAAAGAAGATTAAAAAAAAAAATATATATATATATTTATTAATTTTCATAATTTATTGAAAAAAATTATACGTGGACATCGATCATCCAATATCCCACAGTGCCAGCCGCACTTTGGCCTCGTTTTCGCCTCTACTTAATCAAGTATCAACACACGTTTTGATGTGTCAACCCAAATGCGTCCTTAATTTTACATGTCATTCGTAGTTGGCCTCGCTTTCTAGTGTTGGCCAGATGATGGAACAGATTGATTACGATTGAGACTGTACGCGCGCGTTCGGTTATAAAATGACGTCTTCTGCACGAAATTGTCGCGCGTCTTCAAGCGGGCCTTATTTTAGCGTCTACTTTGAACACAAGTTTGTTTTTTTCATTTAATGATAATGACACAAGGTATGTTTTGGCACACAACATACTGTTAGTGAAAATAATGCCGGCAGTATGACGCGGTTCGGTATACAAGCCCGACATGCGATTTTGGGCAAGGCCTTGTTGTAAGACCTCACAATGTAAAGGTAAAAATATGGACAAAAGACTGACAATACAACTTGCAGCAGATCATTTGTCAAATATGTTTCATGAGTCTTACACAAAATCCAACCTGTAACCATCTGGGACATCTTTACGCGGTAAGACTGACCCTGGGATCGTGTGTATCCATTTTCAGCCTACTTTCGGTAACGGCAAGAGGGAATTTCCATAAAACAATACCACGTGACTTCATCAGTCAATCAGCTAAAGTAAACCGACGTAACCCCAACGTAGCCGCCATTTTCGAGTCATGTGATGTCCTACTTGTTCAAAATGACAGATTTACCACACCTCTTGGATGATACGAAAGTTATTCATACCTATATATTTTGTAAGCCCAGGCAGTATATCTTGTTTCCGAAGTGGTATGAAAACCTGTAATTTGTCAGATTTCTCGAGACTGCACTCGGCCAGATGAAGGCCGAACAGAATATGGTAAAGTACCAGATATCGCTCCGCGAAAATGGAGACACACGATTCGCAAGCCATCTTATGGATGGCGAAGTGTACGCAAATGACACAAAATCCTTGCCTACTTTTTGGACCGGTTGAAGATTTTATTCCATCCAAGATTTGGGCTTATCTCAAATATTCCCAGTTCACATCTGACAAAATTCTGTTGTACTCACCACCTTCATCATATTGGTAGCAGCTGGGGTTACACCGGCTCTGTACTTGTTATGAGCGTCAAGGATGATCTGTTTATCGGCCTCACTAACTCCCTCAGACCCTGGGATGAAGTCTGGATTGTCCACGGCACACATCGTACTGTTCACCACATTCTCATAACCGTTGATACAGGTTGGTACGGCCTGAATGAAAAAAAAAATGCTTACATTTCCGGACTCGGGTTCGGGTCATTTCATCCTATTTAATATCTTGGGAAGGAAGCCATCTTAATAAATGGGATTAGTCGCTATAGGTTCTTACCGTCCTACATTAGTGAAAGTGTCTAAACCAATCAATAAGTCTGTTCAGCGTGGATGGAAGGAACAACGAAAATAGAGAATAACCATGCTGCATGGTCGAATATCGTTTGATGTCGCCGTATCTAGATAGTGTAGAGCCACAACACGAGGTAGATATACTCTCTAAAAAAGTTGAGTGAAATTTCACTTAAGTAAGAGTGGAAATTGAT
>JAVTVY010008637.1:0-45108 GCA_036873755.1 Hanleya hanleyi
ATCGTCATCGGGCAGGCCAGGATACCGTTGAGGAAACATATCCTCAGATAGTTGTTTGCGCATTCTGAGTATCTATCAGTGCATGGGTGAATACTTTCAGCCGATGGGGGTGTGGGTCAGTTTAACCACGAAGAACGTAACATTGGTGACCCTCTCCACTATCCACTTGGTGTTGGGACGCTGTTCATAGGCCCATTCCAAGGGAACCACAGTGTCCAGTTGGGCCAGCATCGTCTCTAGCGACGCCCGATTGGTGATTGTGAAAGGATGGTCGTACACTGGGTTGATGGCACTGGAATAGAAATAGCACAATTCACGCGTCATCTTATGGCATAAGATGTACTCAAATGCTACATTTAATGTGAAGGACGTAGGTTGGTCATTGAAGATGGCTTCCACGTAGCTGCGTTGACGGGCGAGGTCGGTCAGTCGGAAATTGTACAAGTTCAATATAGGGCGATGACGGTGGAAGCAGTGTCGGATCATGGACCAATGGCGTCGATACATCTCACTCACTGGGTGATCTTCGGGTAAGAGATCGCTGGGAACATCCACTGCATCTTCCAGAAAATGTTCGTTGTTGTCAGGAGTATGACTGGGAACAGTAATGCTAGGGACCGGCTGGATATCTAGGCTCTTCTGAACTGTGGGTATAGGTGGGCTCTCCGTGATCGCATCATCAGTGGCATTCGTCTCCCCGGGCTCATCTTCACTAGGTCTGACCCTCATGGGTGTCTCTTTAGTGGAAAGTTGTCGCTCATACCGTGGTGATGGATCATGAATCAAACGTTGGTGCTGTCTTAACTGACTGGGTCGTTTGAAGAATTGACCACATTCATAACATTGTTCCTTCGCACCCTCGTGGAGTGAGCGTTCGTGGCGCAGTAAAGCATCTTCCCGATTAAATGACCGTGCGCAGGTTATACAAGAATATAGTGTACCAGTGTGGATGGAGGACTCGTGTCGTCGCAAGTCTTCTGGGCGAGTAAACAGCTTCTGGCAAGTTGTGCAAGAGAACATATCGGTTGTGGATCTGGAAATCATGAATGCCGTAAAAAAAATTGCCACTTTTATACGTTTTTCAGTGACCTTCGTGTCTTTTCGGCAACCTCCGTGTCTCTCCGGTCATCTCCGTGTCTTTTCGGTGACGTCCGTGACTCTTCGGAAGTTAGATGGGAGGTGACCGGCCTATCGACCAATCAGAAGCCATCATTTCAGAAAGTTCAATCTTCGTTCAGTGTAACCTAAACGTCTTCGGGCAATCCATGATACTGAAGCTCGAAGCTCTTACTTCTCTCAATCAACACTGAGATCAATCTCCATCGGCTCTTCAATCCGCGGCGAATCGACCTCCATGGGTTCTTCTATTCTCAGATGCATTCCGATAGAAACTGAAATATCCGGTCTCGAGAGTGGCGAGCGTGATCCGTGTATAACATTTCGGTGACGACTCAATTGACTGGGATGCTTAAAGGCTATATCACAATCCGCACATGTATGCATGGGTACTTCGTGGCATGCACGTCTGTGACAACGCAAACTGTCCAGGCGATGAAAGCGCTTCGAGCAAGTTGTGCAAGAGAACATACCGGCTGTGGATCTGGAAATGATGAATGCCGTAAAACTTTCGGCTCTTATAGGCCAACATAGGAGTACCCGGATGTTCTACAGTCAGGGATGTACAAGAACCCGGATGTACCCGGATGTAAAAGTCCCGGATGTAAAAGGGCCCGGATGTTCACGAATGTACTACCATTCCGGACTTCTATCAGGCCCAGGCCCAGAAGCTCTCATGTCCTGCACCGAACTACTGCTCGGTAACCCGTGAGTGAATTAACCACGGTCGCATGCTGTAAAATGCGAGTCGCATAGGGATGGGTCTCCGTCATGGCTCTGCAACCATAGGAATGGGCTTGTGCGATCCAGAGGGACGTGTTAGACCATGTTACACATGCGCGTCTACACGTAGCTCTACGTGTGTAGTCCGTGATAAGTACTATTCTGATTGGTTAGTCCAAAAAGAGAGCAACAACAACAACAACAGCAAAGATTACAGGTCAATCCTTTTATTAGCCCCTCCATCACAGCACATCCACGCTGGGGGAATCGCTATGGGTGTGTTTACAATTCACTTATGCTATTGTCCGTGTATTCAGAAGTTCACTGTGCTGATCTCAGACTGCTCTTGTCCAATCAGAAGCCGACCCTCAGAATAAGTATAGGTCATGTTGAAGGATGGAACACAAACTGTGGACGTCTTTCGGATTGATGGGGATCAACTGACTGTGGAGTCTGAAGACTCGACTGCAATGCTGGCATTCGTGGCTGGGTGCCTTATGTACCGACCGTTGATGTCGCCGTAAATTATCCTTACGATTAAAGGACTTCCTGCAGATCGAACACGTATACTCGCCAACAGCACCTTGAAAAGTAGACTCATGGATGGGGTCAAACATCACGGGTTCCTCAACCCTCAAGCGTGCATGTCCATGGATTACACGTTGGTGAGATCTCAACTGGCTGTGTAGTCTGAAGCGGTGTCCACAATCCCCACATTGATGCCTGGATGTCTCATGGAGACACCGTTCATGGCGGTGTAAATTATCCAGGCGATTGAATGTATCCCCACAGGTCTCGCAGGTATACTGGGCAGTAGCGTCGTGGATGGTAGACTCATGGCGTTGTAAGTCGTGCAAGCGTGTAAATGACTTGGAGCAAGTAGTACACGTGAACATCGTGTCGTAAGTGGTTGAACGAATGTCTGCTGAAAGTGTCAGACCGCTTCCTTTTTATAGCAAGCTAGCTGTTGATCTATTTTTAGAACACTCAGCTTAACTACTCCCAAGTCGAAGACCGAGAGCATATGACCTCTGTGAGGTCACTTCCGCTTCCGTTCACGTGATCGGAACTGACCTTTGACCCCTGCGCGCAATTTACCACTGGGCACACGTACCTGGTGCACCCTGTACCCTATAGCCCGTAGGGCAGGGTACACCAGGGGTACAGGGTGCACCAGGTACGTGTGGCCAGTGGTAAATTGGATGTATCCCCACACTAGCATCCACGACGCTACTGCCCAGTATACCTGCGAGACCTGTGGGGATACATTCAATCGCCTGGATAATTTACACCGCCATGAACGGTGTCTCCATGAGACATCCAGGCATCAATGTGGGGATTGTGGACACCGCTTCAGACTACACAGCCAGTTGAGATCTCACCAACGTGTAATCCATGGACATGCACGCTTGAGGGTTGAGGAACCCGTGATGTTTGACCCCACCCATGAGTCTACTTTTCAAGGTGCTGTTGGCGAGTATACGTGTTCGATCTGCAGGAAGTCCTTTAATCGTAAGGATAATTTACGGCGACATCAACGGTCGGTACATAAGGCACCCAGCCACGAATGCCAGCATTGCAGTCGAGTCTCCAGACTCCACAGTCAGTTGATCCCCATCAATCCGAAAGACGTCCACAGTTTGTGTTCCATCCTTCAACATGACCTATACTTATTCTGAGGGTCGGCTTCTGATTGGACAAGAGCAGTCTGAGATCAGCACAGTGAACTTCTGAATACACGGACAATAGCATAAGTGAATTGTAAACACACCCATAGCGATTCCCCCAGCGTGGATGTGCTGTGATGGAGGGGCTAATAAAAGGATTGACCTGTAATCTTTGCTGTTGTTGTTGTTGTTGTTGCTCTCTTTTTGGACTAACCAATCAGAATAGTACTTATCACGGACTACACACGTAGAGCTACGTGTAGACGCGCATGTGTAACATGGTCTAACACGTCCCTCTGGATCGCACAAGCCCATTCCTATGGTTGCAGAGCCATGACGGAGACCCATCCCTATGCGACTCGCATTTTACAGCATGCGACCGTGGTTAATTCACTCACGGGTTACCGAGCAGTAGTTCGGTGCAGGACATGAGAGCTTCTGGACCTGGGCCTGATAGAAGTCCGGGATGGTAGTACATTCGTGAATATCCGGGCACTTTTACATCCGGGACTTTTACATCCGGGTACATCCGGGTTCTTGTACATCCCTGACTGTAGAACATCCGGGTACTCCTATGTTGGCCTGTAAGAGCCGAAAGTTTTACGGCATTCATCATTTCCAGATCCACAGCCGAGATGTTCTCTTGCACAACTTGCTCGAAGCGCTTTCATCGCCTGGACAGTTTGCGTTGTCACACACGTGCATGCCACGAAGTACCCATGCATACATGTGCGGATTGTGATATAGCCTTTAAGCATCCCAGTCAATTGAGTCGTCAACGAAATGTCATACACGGATCACGCTCGCCACTCTCGAGACCGGATATTTCAGTTTCTATCGGAATGCATCTGAGAATAGAAGAACCCATGGAGGTCGATTCGCCGCGGATTGAAGAGCCGATGGAGATTGATCTCAGTGTTGAATGAGAGAAGTAAGAGCTTCGAGCTTCAGTATAATGGATTGCCCGAAGACGTTTAGGTTACACTGAACGAAGATTGAACTTTCTGAAATGATGGCTTCTGATTGGTCGATAGGCCGGTCACCTCCCCTCTAACTTCAAATTCTTGACGTCCGCGCCTACATCCGGGTTCTTGTCGCTGACGTCCAAGTTGAACTGATTGTGCTAAAAATAGATCACCAGCTAGCTTGCTATAAAAGGGAAGCGGCCTGGCCGTTTCATCAGACACTCTGTCAACCACCAAAATGTTCACTTGTACTACGTGCTCGAAATCATTCACTCGTCTGCACGACACCGAAAAGACACGGAGATGACCGAAGAGACACGGAGGTTGCCGAAAAGACACGAATGTCACGAAAAAACGTATAAAAGTGGCAATTTTTTTTACGGCATTCATCATTTCCAGATCCACAGCCGATATGTTCTCTTGCACAACTTGCCAGAAGCTGTTTACTCGCCCAGAAAACTTGCGACGACACGAGTCCTCCATCCACAATGGTACATTATATTCTTGTATAACCTGCGCACGGTCATTTAATCGGGAAGATGCTTTACTGCGCCACGAACGCTCACTCCACGAGGGCACGAAGAAACAATGTAATGAATGTGGTCAACTCTTCAAACGACCCAGTCAGTTAAGACAGCACCAACGTTTGATTCATGGTCCATCACCACGGTATGAGCGACAACTTTCCACTAAAGAGACACCCATGAGGGTCAGACCTAGTGAAGATGAGCTCGGGGAGACGAATGGCACTGGTGATGCGATCACGGAGAGCCCGCCTATACCCACAGTTCAGAAGAGTCTAGATATCCAGCCGGTCCCTAGCATTACTGTTCCCAGTCATACGCCTGACAACAACGAACATTTTCTGGAAGATGTGGTGGATGTTCCCAGCGATCTCTTACAGGACGCCCATCCAGTGAGTGACATCTATCGGCGCCATTGGCCCATGATACGGCACTGTTTCCACCGTCATCGCCCTATTCAAGATATCTACAATTTTCGACTGACCAACCTCGCCCGTCTACGCAGCTACGTGGAAGCCATCTTCAATGACCAAGCTACGTCCTTGAAATTGAATCTGGCGTTTGGTTATGTGCTGCAGCATAAGGAAACAGATCAAGTCCGATACTTTTACCCGAGCAGTAACATCCGGGTATTTGACCAACCGTTTACCATCATTAACCGGGCATCGCTAAAGCCCGTGCTGGACCAAGTGGACCAATTGGATGTCTTGGAATGGGCCTACCAACAGCGTCCCAACACCAAGTGGGTCGTAGAGAGGGTCACCAATGTTACGTTCTTCGTGACCAAATTACGGAATCTTCCCATCGGATGGATGTATTCACCCATGCACTGAAAAATACTCAGAATGCACGAACAACTATCTGAGGATATGTGGCCTCAACGGTATCCTGGCCTGCCCGACGATGATTAGAATAAACAGTTCAGAGCGAACATGGCCGAAGATGGAACTTTCTGAAATGGAGACTTCTGATTGGACAAGAATACATCTAACGGACAGGAACGAATATGAAACATGCAAATGGGAGCCTCTGATTGGATAAGAGTCTTCTTGAATTGTAAATATACCCAACGCGGCTCCCCCAGCGTGGGTATGATGTAACATTGGGGAGAATAAACTATATGAAAAAAACTTCTTGTTGTTGTTGTTCTCTCATGTGTCATCCGTGTTGCGACGGGCGTTGACGGGCGTCACTGCATTTCGAAGAATTAGTGACAATTCCATGGAATATCAGAGCTTCTGAGCTATATCACCAGGGCGTTGAACCATTAAGAATGGCGTTGGTGGGCGTTGGTACAAGATGACACTTCCCACGACGCATTCGCACCGCGGATGGTCCATCTCTACACCAAATAACATCCTTCACTGCTAAAAAATGCCCACTTTCGCTACCGCTCGTACTGATGACGTCACCAATGACGTCACAGATGCTGTGGATATCCCTCGAATTGGGTCTACACCCCGAGAGCCACAACATGACACTTCCCTAGACACATTCGGACCAAAGATGGTCCATCTCTACACCAAATAACATCCTTCACTGCCCCAAAATGCTCACTTTCGCTATTACTCCTACTGATGACGTCACCAATGACGTCACAGGTGACGCGGACATCCCTCAAATCGGGATGTACACCCCGAGAGTTACATCATGACACCTCCCACGACGCATTCGGACTGCGAATGGCCCCTCTCTACCCAAAATACCTTCCTGCACTGCCCCAAAATGCTCACTTTCGCTGCTACTCGTACTGATGACGTTACCGATGGCGTCACAGATGACGCGAACATCCCTCAAATCGGGGTCTACACCCCGAGAACTACAAGATGACACCTCCCACGACGCATTCGGGCTGAGAATGGAGCATCTCTACCCCAAATACCTTCCTTCGCTGCCCCAAAATGTCCACTTTTGCTACTACTCGTACTGATGACGTCATCGATGACGTCACAGATGACGGGAACATCCCTCAAATCGGAATGTACACCCCGAGAACTACAAAATGACACCTCCCAGGACGCATTCGGACCAAGGATGGTCCATCTCGACCCCAAACTCATCTCCACACACCTCCAAAATGGCCACTTTACTTACTACAACCAACTGCGCATGCGCAGTTTGACGCGACCTGCACTTAAAAACACACCAATCTGACTAACCCACACAAGATTCACTTTGACACCTTCCACGACCCATTCGGACCCATAGCGGTCCATCTCTACCCCAAACACACACCCACATACCCCCAAAAATGCCTGTTTTCTCTACTACGGCCAGGCTGCGCATGCGCAGATTGACGAGACTTGCATTTACAAACACGCCATTCTGACTCTACCCCACACAAGCTTCACATTGATACCTCACACGACCCATTCGAACCGTGAATAGCCCATCTCTACCCCAAACACACACCCACATACCCCCAAAAATGCCTGCTTTCTCTACTACGGCCAGGCTGCGCATGCACAGACTATTGAACACGGACGAACCATTAGTGTAGTGAAGTGCTCCTGCATGAGAGCTTCAAAATAAGACCTCATACGACACCATTGGACCATTAGTGGCCCACCTAGACCCCAACACGTCCACCCAGTATGGATTTATACATACATTGGGCTTATACTCCAGTATAGGCCTATGGGCCTACCCAGGCCTCGGTGACTTTTTCCAAAAATTTCACCGTTTCGCTCCGGGACCCTCCCCATCGTGTTCTAAATGACGACACTAAGAAAACAAATCCAAACAACCATACCGCAAATGTCGAGAAGTAGGTTTCCCAGTGGGACAAACATTGGTCCTATACCCCCATAACCCGTATATGGGTCTATATGGGTCTCCTCGAACTTTTTTCAAAAATTTCACCGATTCGCTCCGCGACACTTCCCATCTAAGAAAAAAACATTGGTCCTATACCCCTAGTATGGGGACTATATGGGTCTCCCTGAACTTTTTCCAAAAATTTCAACGATTCGCTCCGCGACACTTCCTATCATGTTTGTCTTGACGAGACTAAGAAAACGATACCCCACAACCTATACCGCAAATGTCGAGAAGTAGGTTTCCCAGGATGGTCCTATACCCCCATACCCCATATAGGCATTTTCCGTAATTTAGGATAAAGTCCGTGTTCCGTATTTTTTCAGGAAAAATTTTACATACACCCACCCTGGAACTAGGGGGAGATAACTCTATTGATAGGCAAGCCCCGTTAAGCCCGGCGACCTATATACCCCCATACCCCATATAGGCATTTTCCAGGATTTTTCGATAAAGTCCGTGCTCCGTTTTTTTTTTCAGGAAAAATTTTACATGCACCCACCCATGACTGGATGCCCCTTCACGAATGCTTCACATGGATACCTCATATGACCCCATCGGCCCATTAGGGGCTCCCCTAGATCCCAAAACGTCTATTTCCATACCCTTTTCCCACAATTCCCTGTCTGTGCATGCGCAGAATGGTGACAACGGCCGAGCCGCTAGTCCAGTCAGATGCCCCCTCACATAGGCTTCACATTGATACCTCATATGACTCCATCGGCCTATTAGGGGCTCCCCTAGATCCAAAACGTCTATTTCCATACCCTTTGGCCACCGCGCATGCGCAGAATGCCGATAATTCAACCCCACACCCAGCCCATCAGATGGCCCTTCACGAATGCTTCACTTTGATACCTCACTCGATCCCATTGGTTCATTAGTGGCTCCCCTAGCTCCAAAACGTCTATTTCGATACCCTTTGGCGACCGCGCATGCGCAGAATGCCGATATTTCAACCCCACACCCAGCCCATCAGATGCCCCATCACGAATGCTTCACTTTGATATCTCACTCGACCCCATTGGACCATTAGGGGCTCCCCTAGCTCCAAAACGTCTATTTTCATACCCTTTGGCCACCGCGCATGCGCAGAATGCCGATATTTCAACCCCACACCCAGCCCATGAGATGCCCCTTCACGAATGCTTCACTTTGATACCTCACTCGACCCAATCGGTCCACTAGGGACCCACCTAGGTGACAAAACGTCTATTTAGGTATTCCCCGTATACATTAACATTGGTAGTAGACATATATATGCTATTTTCAACCTTGGTTTGTATCATATGACTCGTAGCCTAATGGATAACGTGTCTGCCTCTTGATAAAGCGACCCGGGTTCAATTCCCAGTAGGACCCGTCTATTTAGGTATTCCCCTATACATTAACATTGGTTGACATGGGACTACTTTCTGTCCGCGGAAGCTTTCTCCCGCGACCGCATCACCACCAGACCGCATCACCGCGGAAGAATTCGAGGTCAAAGGTTGCCGGAACTATAGCGGTGGAAAAACCCCACAGACAGGTCAGTACATGCCTTGATCACGTGATCGCCACTCATTTGCATAAATCGGCGGGAATTTCAGTATTATATACTACTATCGTATAATATCGTATGTGATTCATTATCGTCAGTCTGCTTCAGCGGAGTAGAGCATCCCAAACGATGACGGTGAACGGCGGGGTGTGGAAAGAGATCGTGGGTGATTAAATTCTAGGAGGGAGAGTTCTTCAGCTTCAACAATATTGTTTGGTGCTACAGCCAGTGGCAGTCATGCCCACAGGTGTTTGGCAAGTTAATTAGCTGGGGGGTATCGTCAACAATAGATCGGACAAGGTGACTCACTAAAGGTGCGATCTCCTGTCGATCGTCCGTTTACATTTTCACAGAAATTAGCCTACCTCTATATTTCACCTCCTATTTTATTCTTTAGAGGTTAATTCTTCATGCTACCATCCACAGATTCTCATAATCCATCAATTGTGGGTGGTAAATCGTTCAAACACTCTGAATTTTAGCGTCCAGACAACTTCTGTTACAACATCGTCCAAACTCGGCAATCTCCGTTTTATTGCAGCGCCGATATCAACCCTGGATATATTCACGGTTTTTATCCAAACAGATCTCTAAGAGTGCAAACGATCTCTACCATCTGCACAACGATCTCCACCAGCTAATATTAGCAGTGGTATATAACAATGAAATTATGAAATGGAGGGAATTAAAAATGGATGAAATTAAAAAATAATAAGAAGTAAGGATCTGTTTGAATAAGGATCGTGATATTGCAGCCGCTCCGGAAAAAAGTGGGCGTGACCGCAACGGCGAGATAAAATAGGAGGTGAAATATAGAGGTAGGCTAATTTCTGTGAAAATGTAAACGGATGATCGAGAGGAGGTCGCACTTTAGTGAGTCACCTTGTCCGATCTATTGATGACGATACCCCCAGTTAGGTAACTTGCCAAACATCTGTGGGCATGACGACGAGACTCATGTACATGAATGAGAAATCCAAGATGGCGGCAGCGATCTCGACCATATTTGATGACACATCTAGGTGAAAGGTGATACCAGCCTTCCTCTTGCCTAATCCCCAAATTTGACATCAATTGATGCATCCTGTTAACGATATTACCCTGACAACAAAAGTATTTCGGAAATACGGAATTACTGAAAGATAGACACCCGCTATTATGTGCCTCCAAGTCCCGCTCGCCTCTCCGGTGCGAAAAAAACCCTTCTCATCTTGGTAGAAGACCCGAAAAAATATAACCGGAACTTTTAGCCGCTGTAGTTTTCATACATTTTCACCTGTCTAAAAATCTCAAAAATGTAAACTCATTATATGTATTAAGAGTTCAGTCCCTTGGGCCACATTTTCCTCCTCTGTCTTGAGCCAAACCGTTGCTACCTGTAATTCTGTTTTGATATCCTGTGTGGTTCGTCCGTGTTGAATATATTCAGGCCGTTCTCGATGACCTGGTCGTTGACAAACTTATATATTTACACACGCTCTGACTCATAAACGTTTCAGTCTAAGACGCGGTGACATGACAACACATCAGTATTACGTGTTAGACCGTTTTACTCTCCCTGTAGATAAGAAATGACCCAAGACTAAAACCTCATCAAGATCCTTGAGTGTGCAGCACCCGAGGATATTAGGACATTCACGGAAACCAGATTGTATTGGTCCAGTTTCGTCGAAGTTTCATAGTGTGAGGGGAAATTGGATTTTTCAAATGTAATTTCCTGAATGGACTTTCACTTTTTCGAATAATACAGAATTTACTGTATATTATATAATGTGCACATACCAGTATTTGACTCTTGCGTGAAAAAACACAGGGGACGCCTCGAGTGAACGTGTGCAGACCGGTAAAATACGAAACAGGCGTTTGTCGTGTGGCTTGAACTACCTGCACCGTGAACTCCAGTTGGCACAGGTAAGTCACACAGAAAATTACTTCAAATTGCAGGAATAATTATTGTAATTCATGAATTGATGTATTTTACTGAATTTGTTCATTGCTTTAACCCATCCATATACCTACCAGGACTGAAGAGGCTTTACACCCCCCAACCAACACACACCTAACAAAAATTGAAAGCTGACAGTGTGCGACTATATTACTTCTCATTTGGCTGTCAGCTTGAGCCATCCTATAGGAAAGTATCATGGGCGAATTCAAAATATCGGCCACGAGAAGTTGAGTAAAAAATGTCGTTTGACTTTTTTTAAAACTCTTCTACCTTTTTATCATAAAAGCGCCCCAAAATATTTTATTTCACATCAAATAATTATTGCCTAATTTATAATGCAGTTATTTGCGAGAAAATATTCTTAAAAAAAATCTGACCAAAATTTCGAAGTATGGCATCTTTGGTGGAAGATAAAAAAAAACCCCTGCATATTCAGTAAATACCATATTTCCCCACTGAAGTTAGAAATGTATCTGTACATAAAAATAGAGCAAAAACAATGTTAGTTGATAACGGTACCGTATATACCCGATCGAGCACATTTACAGTGACGCCTATAAGTCGATATGCGGAAGTGCATAGTATACACAGTATGTATTTTAATTAAATTTGAATCACATTCCCATCACATTTTATTTGTCACATGCAACAAATGCGTAAAAAATCATAGAAAATGCTTGGTTTCATCAAGACAACATGCAGATAATTCTCCTCTATTGCAGCTTTTAAATCTTTGTACATTTGGTTCCCCCATTGTGCTTTTTTAGCTGATGAGATCCTGGAGTATTCAAAAGAGTTTTATCAAATATCTTTATTTTAAGTCTGTTCTATGTTATTATAATCTATGTTACATATCTGCATGTCGTTAATTTAATGTACCTTCACTGTCCGAAAGAAGGAAAGTATTTGTGTTCCTCCAAAACTGTTCCTCCAAAACTTTATCCATGGCAGGTATCCGTGTTCATATCGATTACGCAGACCCGCCGTCCTTTAATTGCCGAAATCTAGAATTAACATTAGAAAATTATCCTTTTTACCTCGATTTCTTAGTCTTTATAATTCATTCCCTTCTGCATGTTGACGTAGATATTTTCACTTCAGCAATCACTTTTAAAACTTCTGTATCGAAATTTTATTACAAGTAACTGAATAATGTTATTCTGAATGACTTTCTGCGTGGTTTTATTTACTTTACTTTGGTATCTTAAATACACTTTTACTTATATTAGAATTCGTTATTTGTTATTTCGCATATTTAGTTTATATTTTTTGAAGTGATATTAGTTTGTATGGGATTTTTTTTATAATTTTAATTGACCATGTTGTTTATAGCGTTACATCTATGTTGGCTCTATGTACAAATACATAAAAAGAAATAAACATCTCATCCACCATAATGCAGGTCTGTATACTCCGAACACAGAAAAAAAAAATCCTTAAAAATTTAAGGAATATCCCCCGGCTATTATTACACCAGCGGAATATCCCTCGACATAACTAAGGAATATTCCTTACCATCTTTAGGAAATTCTAAAACATGCTACAGAATATTCCTTATTGAATTTTAAGGAATATTCCGCTGGTGTATTTAGTCGAGAAATATTCCTTAAATTTTAAGGAATTTTTTTTTCAGTGTACCTGCGTACCATTTGATAGACGAACCATGACCAGGAACGATGATCACGTCTTTGAAATATAAGTATAGAAAAGCAGATATATTGCACAAACTTGGCTGACTTGGACAAATTTGATAAAATTATTTCATATGTATAAAATCACTTAGTATATATGTTCGGCCTTCCCATACAATTCAAGTAGTGAACTGCTCTCAACGAGGGTACCGGTACTGAGCCCTCCCACACACTTTTAGACACCATCTAGTCTTCAAACAGCTAAAAGTACGCCTCATAGCTATGGTAATGTATATATTTCTTGAAAGCACATTTCTTACAAATACATAAATTTGTTCACTGTAAACTTGTATAGGTTGTGAAGATATTCAGATTTAAAAAACAAATTAATTTAAATTTTGTAAATGCTATTCTCAAAAAAGTATTCAACTTATCTTAACTTACTTCTTCATCATTTTCTGTAGAAAACAACTCTAACAGGAACTCAGTTTCTCAATTTTATCAATTTTGGTCTAGTTCTTATTGTGTTGACATTTAATTGGGTATTTCTTTACAAAATCGAGCAAATCACAGTTTTGAACTTTGAAGTTGAATTAAATGTCAATAAAATAAGAACTAGACCAAAATTGACAAAACGGAGACACGGATTTCTGAGGATGTAAGTAATACAATAAGTTGAATACTTTTTTGAAAATAGCCATTTAAAAAAGAAGGTTCATTTTTTTTTTAAATTTGAATATCTTCACAACCTACAGATTTACAACGAACAAATTTATTTATTTGGAATACTTAAGAAATGCGCTTTCAAGAAATATATACATTAACATAGCTATAAGGTATAGTTTTAGCTGTATAAATACAAATTCTAGGGGGTGTGTAACAGTTTCTGCAAGAGAGTTCAGTATCCTTAACGTCGCAATGCGGTGGGTACGTTGGCTCTCCACTAATGTGACGAAAAAGGCCGTTGCAATGTTGAGGGCTAGATTTTTACTTAGATATTCCGGTACTGTACGTAAGTGTCCATCCATCTAGGAGCAGTTAAATTATGGCGGGCTTCGTTCTCAATTCTGATTGGTCAGTCGAGACACGCCTCCGGCAAGAGAGGTCACGCACTGATCAGCTGTCGCGACTGACCAATCAGAATTGAGAACGAAGCCCGCCATAATCTAACTGTTCCTAGATGGATGGACACTTACGTTGGATTTTGAATCGCCCGGCAAAGGTAAAAAATGCACAAATTTACTAATTTGACGACCGGAATATATAAAGTGATACTTGTAGAATATGGTGATGTATTTTGTTTGGCGGTAAACCGTTTATTTCTCGATTCATCCAAAGTCCGTTTCACACCTTTATGTTGATTTATATAAAGCATGGGGTAGAGACCCCATATTTCGACACTTCATCCTAATACCACCCCCCACATCCCCCAAAACTCTTGTTTTGCGGGCCTGTGGTTTGACCCTTGTCTGATAACAGGGCTATGATATGATATGGGGGTCATAAGTTAAAGGAAACCTTGTTTTTTCGGATATGGACATTTGAATTAAAGAAAAAAAAACAAAACAAAAACCAAGGAGTTGAAATATATGACACATTGGCTGACTCCTAAGTGAGGGGCATGGGCATATTCGGAGCTTTAGTTAATGGGGTTGTGAATGAGATTACAAAATCCTAACAATAACTTCATTCGCTCATATCAGCAGAAGTTTTACGGAAATAGATTTTATTGGTCCAATTTCGTCGAAGTTCCATAGTGAGAGGAGAGATTGGATTTTCAAATGTAATTTCTTAAATGGACATTTAATTTTGGGAATAGTACAGCATTAACTGTATATTATTTAATGTGCACATACCAGTATTTGACTCCTGCGCGAAAAGTTGCATCGACTGAACGTGTGTAGACCGGTAGAATACGAAACACGAGTTTCTCATGTAGCTTGAACAACAGCTAGCACTTGTCCACCGTGAACGCCCTACTTGGTACCCCAGCTGGCACAGGTAAGTGGCACACTGAGAAAATTACTTTAAATTGCAGAAATAGTTATTGTAATTCATGAATTGATGTATTTTAATGAATTTGTACATTGCTTTAATCCAACCATACCTAACAGGATTGAGGGGGCGTTAACCCCCCCCCCCACACACACATACACACACTTAACAAAAATTGAAAGCTGACATGGGTGTCTATATTACACATCATATTGCGGTCAGTTCGAGCCTACTCGCATACATTGGGTAAATTCAAAACGTCGGCCACGAGAAGTTGAGTGAAAAATGGCGTTTTCGTATTTTTTAAAACTCTTCTGCTTTTTTATCATGAAAGTGTCCCAAAAACAAAGATAACGGTATATACTGCGACGCCTATATGCCTCAACATGTGAGAGTGTATACGCAGTATGTATTCATATTAATTTTAAATGGCATTCCCATCACATCTCTTCCTCCATATATCCTGCACGTCTGTATACTTCGTACCTCAATACCATTTGATAGACGAACAATGACAATTGATGATGAGCACATCTTTGAAACCTTTCTCGCTCCTTCAGAGCTCATATACTGCAGTCTTTATTGGGTATAAATCAATCATGAATATACGCCCCGCCTCTCGAACCTCGTGATCATCAATACAACCAATCAAAGGCCACTATCTTGCTACGCTACGATGCAATTATGCGATAACACGCAGGCGCGCAGAGCGGTTTGATGTTCGTGCCAAATGAAGAATTAAAATTTTTGTCACGTGCGAAAGACAGCCTAAATGAAAAATGGGGATTACCCACAGCGATACCTAAAGACACAAGCCTTACTATATGCAACGGCCAGACCCGGAGAGAATAGGCAGGGGGAAGCCGTTGTGCTCGTGATGATGTCTTGAAATATAAGTAGAGAAAAGCAGATATATTGCAGAAACTTGGATGTCTTGGATAAAGGACATGTGACGTTTACATACGAAAAACTCCTTTGTGTGTGATGGTAATAAAGCCGATTTTTTTTTCCACTCCAAAACATGCCATATAAGATTTTTCTTGAAGTTTACATAGGGAAATAGCCCCTTCGAAAAAACTGAGATGTTCAGTTGCATAAAAATGGAGATATGATCGATCAAAATGTGCTCCCGGGCTTATTTTGGTATTTTTGGGCATTTTCATGAAGGGTTTTCTCCTGTAGCAAAAATACGACACCTCAAACCAAAACCATTCGTGCTTCTTTCCAATAAACAAACTTCCTAATATGTTCTGTGACAAACTTATTTTGGTTTGAGGTGTCATATTTTTGCTATGAGAGAAAATCCTACCTGTAAAAGCCTCAAAAATAGCAAATCAGGCCGAGGAGCACATTTTGATCTATCATATCTCCATTTTTATACAACTGAACATCTCAGTTTTTTCGAGGCTGATATTTCAGTATGTAGACTTCTAGAAAAATCTGCTTTGGCAGGTTTTGGATTGAGAATTTTTTTTAGCTTGATTACCATCTCACACTACGAGGGAGTTATTCCCGTATTGTCGTCACATATCCTTTGATAAAAAGATTTGTACAAAACCACTTAGTATGTTCGACCTTCCAATAGTGAACTGCTGGCTCTCAACAAATCGAAAGTGACGTAAAGCGAGAGCCGGTGTGACGGCTAAGAGTGTCTTGGCGCTTTCCATATCCTTCTTTATTGCAACTAGGGCGGACACTTTCGATGTGAAGAAAAATAAATGAGAAAACCATGATCCCTCAAGATTTTAATATGGTCGCACCCATTTTTCCCACATTAATATTGGTGACCCTCCCTTGATTTGCATCTGGCCAACTTTTAAACCGTTCCAACATTAACTTGAGACCCTATAGGTGAACCCCTAATGCAACACTTCCCACGTTTAACGGACCTCGTGGTTCTTGAGTGTGATGTCACGCAGGGATACATTTTTCACCCTTATTGTTTGTGCTGAGTGCAGAGATTCGCCTTTCCGGTGAGTTTCCATGCCAGGCGACGATTACCCTGCGACAATTTCACAGTATGTTCATGATTAAACGCCTTTGAACGTATTGGACTCAATTCCAGAAAAGTAAGAAGATACTTCAGAATCGAGATAATTCGAAATTGATGTTTTTGGACAATGGTGGCGTCGCCCTGACTTGCTGATTTAATGAGTTGTACAACGATCATCTTATCTCTGGATAGAGTTCTATATAGAAAGAACGGTGCATTACGGGATATCTGGGTTCGGAAACACTTGATTGGTCAAATTCAAATTTCAAAATGAAATCCAGCATTTTCGTTGGCTTGTGAAGAAAATTGCAAGAATATTCAGCCAATCATAAAGTTTTTGTAATGGTTCATTGTAAAAGGAGAAAGTTCTAGCACAAAGTTTGTTTGACGGTAGTTTTTAACTTGCTGGCTGTGTCTAAACTCTAGTATATGTGTGTCGACTCCATGACTCATGTTCCAGGCGAGTATAAGAACATCATTTATACACGGGTATCAGATCTAGTCTATGTGGGGTGGGAAGAAACACTAAGATTGATATGACGCGTTTGATTTCTGTAGGCTAAGTTCTGCAAACACCTCGGTCACGTTGTAACGAAGAAGGTACCTTAAGGTCACGTCTTGTCTAGAAAGTTTGTTCTTTCGAGGGATCTCCCCTTTTTAGCCCACCATCACTGTTCAAATTGCTTTTCGTCCGAGGTCCGTCGTCCGTCAGTCAGTCCGTCCGACCGTCCGTCCGTCCGTAAACAATTCTTGTTATCGCGATTTCTCAGGAACTACTTTGTGGATCTTTCTCAAATTTGGTACACAGGTTCCCCTTGGGGTCTAGTTGTGTAAGATACCTTTTTTGGTCCGATTCGAAAATCCAATATGGCCACCAAGCAGCCATCTTGGATTTCCCCATGAAATCTTGTTATCGCGATTTCTCAGGAACTACTGCATGGATCTTTCCCAAATTTGGTACACATGTTCCCCTTGGGGTCTAATTGTGCAAGATACCTTTTCTGGTCCGATTCGAAATCCAATATGGCCACCAGGCAGCCATCTTGGATTTCCCCATGAAACCTTGTTATCGCGATTTCTCAGGAACAACTGCATGGATCTTTCTCAAATTTGGTACACAGGTTCCTCTTAGGGTCTAGTTGTGCAAGATACCTTTTCTGGTTCGATTCGAAAATCCAATATGGCCACAAGTCAGCCATCTTGGTTTTCTTCATGAAAAATTGTTATCGTCATTTCTCAGGAAGTACCACATGGATCTTTCTTGAATCTGGTACACATGTTCACCTTGGGGTCTAGTTGTGCAAGATACCTTTTTGGTCCGATTCTAAAATCCAATATGGCCACCAGGCAGCCATCTTGGATTTCCCCATGAAATTTTGTTATCGTCATTTCTCAGGAAGTACTGCATGGATCTTTCTCAAATTTGGTACACAGGTTTCCCTTAGGGTCTAGTTGTCCAAGATACCTTTTTCGGTCCGAATCGAAAATCCAATATGGCCACAAGGCAGCCATCTTGGATTTCCCCATGAAACCTTGTTATCGCGATTTCTCAGGAACTACTGCATGGATCTTTCTCAAATTTGGTACACAGGTTCCTATTGGGGTCTAGTTGAGCAAGATACCTTTTCTGGCTCGATTCGAAAATCCAATATGGCCACCAGGCAGCCATCTTGGATTTCTTCATGAAAAATTGTTATCGTCATTTCCCAGGAAGTGCTACATGGATCTTTCTCAAATTTGGTACACATGTTCACCTTGAGGTCTAGTTGTGCAAGATACCTTTTCTGGTCCGATTCGAAAATCCAATATGGCCACCAGGAAACCGTCTTGGATTTCCCCATGAAACTTTATCGTCATTTCTCAGGAAGTACTACATGGATCTTTCCCAAATTTGGTACACAGGTTCCCCTTAGGGTCTAGTTGTGCAACATACCTTTTTCGGTCCGAATCGAAAATCCAATATGGCTACAAGGCAGCCATCTTGGATTTCTCCATGAAACCTTGTTATCGCAAATTTTCAGGAACTACTGCATGGATCTTTCTCAAATTTGGTACACAGGTTCCCCTTGGGATCTAGTTGTGCAAGATACCTTTTCTGGTCCGATTCGAAAATCCAGTATGGCCACAAGGCAGCTATATTGAATTTCCCCATGAAACTTTATCATCATTTCTCAGGAACTATTGCATGGATCTTTCTGAAATTTGGTACACAGTTTCCCCTTAGGGTCTCGTTATGCAGGATGTCTTTTTCGGTCCGAATCGAAAATCCAATATGGTCACCAGGCGGCCATCTTAGACTTCCCCATGAAATTTTGTTATCGTGATTTCTCAGGAAGTAGTGCCTGGATCTTTCTCAAATTTGATACACAGGTTCCCCTTGTGATACAGTTGTGCAAGATAGCTTTTCTGGTCCGATTCCAAAATCCGGTATGTCCATCAGGCGGTCATCTTGGATTTCCCCATGAAACTTTTTTATTGCGATTTCTCGTCAACTACCGCATGGATCTTTATTACATTTGGTACACAGGTTCTCCTTGTCGTCTAGTTGTGCAAGATATCTTTTCTGGTCCGATTCGAAAATCCAAGATGGCCAACAGGCGGCCATCTTGAATTTTCGCATGCAACTTTGTCATCGTGATTTCTCAGGAACTATTGCATGGATCTTTCTGAAATTTGGTACACAGGTTCCCCTTAGGGTCTCGTTATGCAAGATGTATTCTTCGGTCCGAATCGAAAATTCAATATGATCACCAGGCGGCCATCTTAGACTTCCCCATGAAATTTTGTTATCGTGATTTCTCAGGAAGTAGTGCCTGGATCTTTGTCAAATTTGAGGTTCCCCTTGTGATACAGTTGTGCAAGATACCTTTGGTCCGATTTCAAAATCCGTTATGTCCATCAGGCGGTCATCTTGGATTTCCCCATGAAACTTTTTAATTGCGATTTCTCGTCAACTACCGCATGGATCTTTGTTAAATTTGGTACATAGGTTCTCCTTGTCGTCTAGTTGTGCAAGATACCTTTTCTGGTCCGATTCGAAAATCCAATATGGCCAACAGGCGGCCATCTTGAATTTCCCCATGCAACTTTGTTATCGTGATTTCTCAGGAAGTACTGCATGGATCTTTCTCAAATTTGGTACACGGGTTCCCCTTATGGTTTAGTTGTGCAAGATAACTTTTTCTGTCCGAATCGAAAATTCAATATGGCCACAAGGCGGCCATCTTGAATTTCCCTTTGAAACATTGTTATCGTGAATTCTTAGGAAATATTTCCTGGGGCCTAGTAGTGCAAGATACCTTTTTTTGGTCCGATTCGAAAATCCAATTAATACGGTATTTTCGAGATGTGACGTTGCATCACAAGAGTCGGCGGATCAAACGGTGGGGCATATTCTATATATTGACTATAGAGAATATCCATACCTTCACCTTCCATATCAAGGAGTTCAAATAATTCGGAATTAAAATGTATTTCTTCAAATTTTAAATCAGTTTTCGTTAGTCCATGCAGTAGCAAGTGAGCTGCCTCACCCTTTCGTCTGCCGGCGGGTCGGCTACATGAAGGGACGTCACTCTTGTGACTCAGCGTCACAACTCGACAACTGTAGACTACTGCATGTTTCGATCCAAGGGAGATAATCTGGATTCAGGCACTTTCGAAGTTTCAACATTACTGCGCGGACCGGATCCCTTCATTATTAAGTATTGCACCATCTTACTATTTTCGAGCATGGTATCTTAAGAGATATCTCAAACTAGCCCAGTAAACAGAACAGAATTAGCATTCTTTCCTAATTATAAAATCTTAAGTATGTTTCATAGCTCATGCCAAAGTGTCAAAGAGATTGGTCTTCGCTTCCAGTACCCAATGATGACACGTGCAAAAAAATAAATAAATAAAAATACTACTAAACAGAGGCGAAGGATCCTCCGTACATGTACATTCACTTTCAGACTAACTTTGCTCATTTCTCTTGTATTATAGCAATCGACATAAGTACAGTTTCTAGAAATCTTGAAACTCCTGAAACTCAGATTCGAAATTCTGTAAACAAAATTACAAATCAATCGTTTGTTCTTCTAGTCATTAGCTTACAATTATCGGACAATGGTGGGCGCCAAGATCCTTCAGGATCTCTCGTTTTGTTGAGTGTTGTTAAGCGTCACCGCATGCTTGAAATAGATGTGAAAATCTCAATCTAAATCATTCACTTTTTTATGAGAAATTGGTATCAAAAAGAAATTTTAAGCATCAGACACTTCTTGAATTCTAACGGTGAATTTGTCCCATATAACGTGTTGAAAGATAGATACGAATTAAAAGTAAACTACACACGGGCAGTTAAATCAATTCTCGATGAATGGAAAAAAAATCAATAGAAAACGAATCGCCAAATATAGTACATTGCCCCCTTTCCCCGATACTGGGAACTGAGACAGGCGAAGGAATGCAGATTATTTTATGATATTTTAAATCACGTATAGACGAACATATTGTGATTAGAGCAAATGACAAAAAACTCAATTATAAACTTTCACTCGCAAATAAATTGGGTTGAAGTGTACAAGAACAATTTTTCTATTACTGAAGAGACAAAGCTTAGTGATTTTAAATATAGAAGATTACACAGGATTCTTTGCACAAATGCATTCCTGAACACAGTGGAAAAGAGGGAGGACAATGCTTTCACATATTGTAAATAAGAAAAAGAGACTATAGAGAATGTATTCCTATTCTGTCCTATCATCAAAAACTTTGGACGGAAGAACCAAAATGCCTGACCGAAAATCTGAACATTCAATTCACTATATCAAATGATACGATAATATGTGGGTGGGGCATGGAACATCATCTTGCTGAACATGCTAAACTTAATAACGAAATGATATATATATATATATAGAATAATAAAGTTTCAAAGTTTATACTTGCCTGAAGAAAAATAATATCCGAAGGCCGTGAAGTCAGGTGTTACTTCCTCAGTCCATGGGGATAATAGGAAGCTGTCACAATAGAAAACAATACAGGGGCAGTCGGTGTACTTTAATGATGACATTCAGTTTCACAATGTCAACAACAATCGGTATTTGAAATACGTAGAATTCGGGTGGCGATGCACAGTATGTTCCAACGGGTTCCGCTGATCAGACATTTAGTGTAGACATATAAAACCAATTCACAGCCAGTCTAGCGATTCCACCAAGTAACTGATCGACGAGAAAAAACACCAATAGTTGAACCAAGGCTATGACAATGAATCGGGTGAAATGGCCAAGGCAGATTACATTCCAGAAATGGAGAAATCTTCATGTAAGTCAAATGACAAACACTTGCAAACAATATTACTCACAATGAAATTTTGAAAACAACCGGACGCATCTGAACGGTTAAGATACGAGTATGTCTATTTGAAAATTTGATTGATATAGACTGTAACAATATCTACCTTATGCTACTGAGGAAAAAGATCACGCTATCGACTATCTATATCAGTCATTCATTTCATAGAGAGCACGTAAAGTGTAATAGTGGTAGTTCTTTTTATAACGGATTGACTGGTTGTTTCGTTTGTCTCTGTTTCCTTCCTTCACGCACACTGCCGTCCAGAAAAAACTAGCAGAACTGCCACTCCTCTATAGAAATCTGTGCCTGTAACAATGCTTGCAGAAATGTGTATCAGGAAACAGGATGACATGCTTCATTCTATTGTGCTTTAAAAATGTTCAATTTATATGGTTGGCTCAGGTCAGGGGTACTTGTCATTGTATTTGGCTGTTCTAATTCCCGTCGTTCGGGTCAATGTCAGAGGTTTCGTAAAATACTTAGTCCGGGTATTTCCGTGTTCTTCACTTTGGAGGTTTTGTCTGTAGAAAATGAATCAGAAGAGGATTTGAAGCATTTGCTTTCATTAATATTGGAAATTGGTGACTGAGTGACATTCAACATCTGAATAAATAATCCGGTCGGCAAGCAGTAATTTCTTTTGATGTAAAATACTCTGGGAATACTCTCTCGGCTATTTCGTTTGGGTTTGTTACCTCACATGGTGTACTAGATTATTTGTGCAATTAAGGATTTTTTTAAAAACGATTTTGGAAGTGTTGGATCATAACGGCCCTCAATATCAAGGTAACTTTGCTGTCCCAACGACTTCAGTTTATTCCGAAACTTGCTCGTCTTTGTTTACGACGGTCATTTTTCAAAATTTCAAGTTTTCAAAATACAAAATACCCTCAATGTTTTAAAAACATCTCACATCTCCTATAGCCTAGATATACTACGAAAGATCTGCTCTTGTTATACACAGTAGTATCCACCCCTGGACGTCCCATCAATCCGCAAACACAATAAATTCATCAGCAATTGTCCCTCTATGTTTTCTATCATTCGCTATAGGTAATAAAGAACAACTGTGTTCTACTGTTCCTTACAGTTTGATGAGGTAATACCTCGAACGACTATTGCAGACATTGGGTAATACGCGTCGCTGTTGTTCCCTATAGATTGATGAGGTAACGCCTGTTTCTATTGCCTCTATTCTTCCCTATTGAGGACAAAGGGGCGAGAGTGACGTGACCGAAAATGACATCATCGGAAGAGATATCCCCCACGGAAGTTATATTATTACCAGTAGTTGCGTCATCGCCTAACCCCACCGACTCCACTGATGTCTGGCATCCTTTTAAACACCTACTAATTCAGTATTTAGATCTCTCGATCCACATTTCCAAACTTTTCCACGATATGAAACTCTTACATCGAAGTCAGTCTAGTTCAGATTGGAGTTGTTGAACCATCTATTGTCGTTGTTGCTGTTGTTGTGGGTGTTTTTTTTTTGGGGGGGGGGGCAAATTTTATCTTTATCATTCTCCCATTGTCAGAGTTTTTAACCTCATAAAAGTCGATGTATATCCGGAAGTAGGAAGTATACAATTTGATGCCATGAGAATGATCATTATATGTGGCTTTTGGTAGAAATATGGTCTGACTGATTGTTTTAAACGATTATTCCAGTTTATTTTTCAGAATTTCTGTATCGAAAACTGTTGGAAAATAAATACCTTAATTCTCAAAATTTACAAAAATGACACATATTCACTTCCCCTCATGTATAGATATTAATTATACATTCATTGCATAACAGTTTGGTGGTGGTATCGTAGTGATGATGACGAACGAGGTGGGATGATGTTGGTGATGACGATGAGATGGGGCTTTGGCGGGGAGTGGGATATAATTGTTACCTCGTCCATTTAGGATCGATGTCTTTTTTTACTCCCTGCATTATTATACGCGCGAGATTTCTTGTCCCAACTGTGTCGAGCACACTTGGGAGTGAATTTATCTCTATGGAGTTATGTCACCATGTCCTGGGTCAAACTGCCCCGAGCTGTTTCCGAGTTAGCAGGTGTATTTTGATCTGCATTTTTAGTTCATCTGCACCTTCGTCGAAGAGCAATATTAAGGTAGCGAACCCCGTCCACCACAGGAAATCCACTGTATATATACGGTACAAAACCTTAAGAGGCGGATGTATTTTTCATAAAACAAATTTCGGGAGAGAGGACAGCAATCTAGATTGAAGGTTCTGTATTTGCTGATCACAGATACACAATTAAGGGGCACGGTACTGGAATGCTACCAGGAAATGGCAATTCCCAATAGCGGAAATTCTATTTCCGATATCGGAAATTAGAATTTCCCATATCGGAAATTCAGTGACAATTTCCCATATCGGAAATAGAATTTTCCATATCGGAAATTGTCACAGAATTTCCGATATCGGAAATGAAAGCCTTGCAATTTCCGATATCGGAAATTCAGTGACATTTTCCGATATCGCAAATTCAGTGACAATTTCCAATATCGGAAATTGAATTACCGATATGGGAAATTCTATTTCCGATATCGGAAATTGTCATTGAATTTCCGATATGGAAAATTCTAATTTCCGATACCGAAAATAGAATTCCTGATATCGGGAATTGCAATTTCCTGTATGTGCCATACAGGTAACATTCCAGTACCTTGCCCCTTAATTGTATATCTGTTTGATGACGGGCGCTGTGATCGGAAATTGAATTACCGATATCGTGAATTGAATTTCCGATATCAGGAATTGTCTCCGAACTTCTGATATCGGAAATTGCAATTCTCGATATCGGAAATTCAGTTTCCGATATCCAAAATTCTAATCGGAAATTGCAATTTCCGATATCGGAAATTTAATTTTTGATATCGAGAATTCATTTTCCGATATCGGAAATTTTTGAATAAAAAGCATTTTGGCTTTCCATACTATGCATCACAACATTTCCTCAATAAAAGCAAGAATACGAGCAAGAATTGCAACATTGTGATACTTTCTCTACAATATATCAGAACTGATGGCAACAGAATAGACAAACTGTGATAATGAACTGAGACCACTGAACCATAAATGTGGTAAGAGCATGTCAGAGGAACAATCGAGAGTAACTCAGTGGAGAATGAATCTTAATAAATCAATATCCTATCAATGCTCCCAAATCGTACATATCGGTATATAGCATCTTACGTAATTCAATTGAATTTGCTGTTCCGAACGCCCATACCATGAATATTTTATAGCATTATGACATCATGGTCGCATCTGGACTAATCCACTTGCGGTCGGGGAGGGGAGATAGGGTCACTGTGTCCGTTTACTCCAATGTTTGCATCAAAGACCATTCCATATATCTACCCCGTATTATGGTGCCACAATGTCGGGACCGCGACTGAGCCAACCAAAATCTCTCTATCATTAATGTTCCCTTCAAAGCATTATGAAGCGTTCTCAGGATTGGTTGACACTGGAGTTACTGCAAACCTGTTAGATCCTTCAAGCGACATATCCAGATGGAGGAGCAGGAGAATATTCATCATATCTCGATGATCAGTGACCTCACACAGCTTGGAATAGGAGCAGTTGAGAGAAAAAAGCCACTTTATTTGTACTTTTAATCTGTGACAGTCTGCTGCTTGAAATGAAAGGGAGTGTGGGCGATAACAAACATATTGCAAATTCGGAATGAGAGACAAAATAAGGAAAAAACTACACAGAAATTCAGGTCATTGATAACTAAATATATTTGCACAATCTCAGTCATTATATAATTATTATTGGTGAATTGAAAAACTTCAACTAAATAACTATGAGACGAATGGAAATACAAAGTCGGCAATATTTTCTGTAATATTCCAATTTCGAGCCCAATTACATTTTATGGAGGATAGTGGCAATTAAGAGCGGGTTTCAAAGCCCGTTCCTTCTCATTCACCAAATGCTATATAGACGATCTTCTCGCTGTGGATAATCGCTATATAAATGAGGATATATATCCACCTTCACTGGATTTGAAGGAAACTACAGATAACCCTACAGGCACATCGTATTTAGACCTATATCTCTATAAAAATGAAGCGGGCCTTCTCTCTCGTCGACTGTATGACAAAAGAGATGATTACAAGTTCGACATCATAAACTATCCCTTTCTGGACAGTAATGTTCCAGTGGGACCTGCATATGGCGTATACATATCACGTCTAGTAGCATTTGTTAGATCCTGTGTTAAATGTGGCGATTTTATTCAACGTCAGAAAACATTGTTGCAGAAACTTACAAAACCGGGCTACACCACCAAGCGCCCCCACTCAAAGTTCCTCAAATTTGGCGATACATATCGCATGTTGATAGCAAAATACGAGCGTAGCGTGCAAGATCTATGGCGTTACTTTTCGTAACTTGTGTCTAATTCCGCTTAACCCGGGGCTAGGAGCCGTATGAATCCATGTACTTCAAGATCCTCATGGTACTCGTATCAACAGTCACAATCAAAACGTGACTGAGATACATCATTCTTTAGATGGCGACTTTACAACGAATATTATGGATTAAGAATACTGATCAGCGATACGGATTTGATATTTTTGGAACATCATGATGTCTTGCCGGCATCATTGAAAACTATTGACCGCTTCTCTCTTGCAGGAAACAAGCCTATGTTTATGTATACTATGATTGTCTTTTTGAATTTGGTGCTAATACTGTTATATGAAATATGGAATAGGTCTTTGGATTATGGACGCGGATATTCTCTAATGGACGACGGCTGAATTATGAATGACGGACCAGACGCTTGTAATTCTGTCTTTCATACTTTCCCAAGGGGTGTCATCCAAAAACAACACAGCTGTGGCATTGAAACCCCGGAATTAAATAGTCCAGTTTGTGTCACTGCTATATGGTTCACGTTTAAACAGTTACAGGGCTTATATGAGATAAACACAGACTACTTCGAGTTCGTTGGAGCTGCCAAGAGTTATTTTGATACATGTATTCAAGAAGAAAAACTGATGCAGTTATTTTATCCCTTGAAGCCCTATCCTATGTCGCTATTAACAAAAAACACCAGGGGATGTAAACCGTTCTATACTATGATGATAGCTCGAAAATGTAAAAACCCTCTTGTGAAGCTAAATGGGGAAAAATTGTTGTGGTGCCTGCAACTGATTGAAAATTACACAGAATGGTCTTTACTTGCATTAAAGATACGTATTTGTTGTGGCTGCAATACAGGCTGGTAAATCGAATTCTCTGTACAAATTCCTTTCTCAAAATAATACAAGTGAAAGATTCAGATTGATGTGACTTTTGCCAGGAGGAAACTGAATCTTTAGAACATCGTTTCTATTCTTGTGTGGTTACCAGCAATTTTTGGACCCAATTGGCTGATTGTTTAGCTTCATGCATCCCCATTGTTACTAACATTACCATTAAGTTTATACTATTTGGAGACGTACACGGAACAGACAAGATAACAAATGTTGTTTTTCTATTAGCGAAAACTAATATATACATATATACTCATGTAAACGGAAACAGAAGCATCCTAATATTATGGCGTTTAAAAAATTATTACGTTATTACTATGAAACCGAAAAAATGGCATGTTATTGTGACAGTAATTATGAAAAATTCGATGACAGATGGAAACTATGGAAGACAATTTTACAAGAAGAGAAAATGTGAAATAGAAAATATTTTTTGTTACGCCATCAGCAGTTGACAACATAGGTATTATTTGCCTAACCCGAATAAAAAAAATAAAAAAGGAATACATGCGTGATGTTGTGCGCATCTGCAAGGATGAGGGCCGTCCTTAAGCAGGTTAGGGCAATCCCGCTCTCTAAAATGGAGGTAAAATTGACCTATTCCAACAGTATTTTTCTCAATAAATAAATCAGTTCATATAATGAATTCAACAAAATCCTTTTGAGGCGCACACAGACATCCGCATCAAATGGTAGGAAAAAATGAATTGTCATCTATCATTATTTTTCGATGGAAATGTGTGTGCGGCAGATATAAGCGATAAGCATTAGGCCTGTCGAACAAAACAAATATTCACTGACAAGACCGTTTCCCATACCGTTATGAAAGCGTAAAACGAATTGTAAGGTAAACAAGGATAGACAGTTACGGACATTGTGGTGATTTAATATATATTGTAGTAATGTACGTCTTTGTTATCATGAATAATATTTGAGTCAATCATTGTTGACTGATGCATTATCCCCGATTACAACTCAACCATGTCAATCACACAGCAAACAATGCATTTAGAATAGCGATCGGCCATCCTAAAACATTAGTTCGTACATTCTGGCCATACCTTAATCTTTCTGATCAGATCAATGATGCGCCAGTAAAAATGTGGAAGCTCAAGTGGTCTCCAAACACATTATATCAGAACCTATCATTAAAAATTACATTCGATTATGTCAGCGCGCGTGTATTTGTCCTTCATTGCGCTCATGGGCAGTGTTCATGATCAAATCGTCTAGGATAACTGTACAGCCATTAGAAGGGACGAAGCGTGAGTTTTGTCAGCAACGACAGAGCCATGGGACTTCCTGCCAATGTTTCTCTTATTTGTGCCAATTCTTCCGCTTTCTTTCAAAGCGCAAATGCTTCAAACTTATCGGAGTACGGTATTATAGAGAATGTACCGACAATCAGAAAATTGTACTTTATGCCGACAATAGTCTTGCTGGCTTGTGTTGCTGTCGTGGGGATTATTGGTAACGGATTGGTTTGTGTTTTGCAGCTGAACTCATCACAAAAGACCACTTTTGGACAACTGGTCCTACATCTTGCAAGCTACGACTTCCTGTCCTGCGCTATAGTCCTGCCGATTATGATAAATTTTTTCAACTATGTGCTTAGTGTGCCCCTCAGGGTAATTCTCTATCTCATCGTCGTGGCTTCGACGTGTTCAATGACTACCATGCTTCTAATAGCCATCGACAGATACATCAAGATATGTAAGCCTCTACATCCGGGCATCTCCCTAAGACTGTCGAGATATTTATTTTTCTTGGAGACCGGTTTGGGAATCCTGTACGCCTTGCCGACGCTGTTCGTGAAAGATAACGTCATTTTCATATATTGTCACACAATTTACGAAAGTTCGTCTGATATTTCGCTGTGGATAACATACGTTTCTTTACTGACGGCCCTCTTCGTGATCGTGCTCGTTATTTTTGTCTGGTGTTACTGGCACGTGACTTTAGCTGTCCAGCGCCGCCGTAGAGTATCAAGTCAGGATTATCCAACAAGAAGTTTTCCAAGAAGCGACGGAGAAAGACGTTGGGGAAATAAATCTAAAGTTCGCGGATCTCGGATTTCTCGTGTACTTGAAAACTCTGGTATACGCGGGGGAAGAGGTTCAAATTTCGTATCGACTGTTCCACGCAGGAGAAACGTTAAAACGGCAAAAATCGTCTTCATTGCTGGTATCACGTTTTTCGTCTGCTGTATTCCACCGTTGGTAATACTGTTCTATAGACTGAAAGGAAACAATGATGATTTAATCAAAGGAGGGAATACCGATGGCGGAGTTATTTTACTGTGTCAAGCGTTCTCCCTCATCACCCATGCAGTTAACCCCATTATTTATGCCTTGATGGATGGAGCATTTCGCAAACAGGTCGTAAGAAGTCTTAGACGATTTCAACAGAAAGTTTGTGATGGCTTCGTATGTTGCTTTGTTAGAGCCAGTTAGTTTTTCTCTCTATGCATGCTCTCAGAAATAAGGGTTCCCGATAAGTACCGCAACTGTCTGCAAACCATACCATTTGATGGAGGAATATGGAAAGCTTGAGGGCCAAGGACCACTTTCCTTCCCCAATAATTGTGACTGAAGTGACTTGAAATAGGGTTTATAATTAGTAGAGCAGCGTCTGAACGCTCAAATTGTTTTAGACCGCCCTCTTTCTTCCTTCAGGGGTACAAATTGATCGTGCCTATCTTTTACATTGCAGTTTTATGTCAAGTGCTAACTTCTTCCCAATGTTTGTCCTTATTGATTTAGTGTTAACACCAGCGCAGTGTTCATGAATTATCAGTTTTTCGATAAAAAACGTTTATTAGCACCGGAAATTGCCGCGTCTGCACCCACAACTCAAATAATTCTACTTTGCACGAGAAGATGGTTTCATCTGAACACCAATATTTGATTAAGAATTTTATTTGTTAATTTTTTATTTTTTTTTATTTTTACTTTTTTTTGCCTATTTGGAAGAGTTAAGAAAGGCAGACATTTTCATTCTAAAATCTTCTCTGGAAATGCGCCAAAATGCATGAAATGTGGATTGATTTTTCCTCACACACTTCGCTAGAGGGGTGTTTCTTACCTCCGATTTGGTTCTCCACCTCCCCCAAAGTCGAATGGCTTCTGTCGAGCCTGATATATGGTTTTAAAAAAATTTCATCCTAAAATCATCTCTAAAAATGCGCCAAAGTGCGTAAATGTAAAGTTTCCCCACACGCTTCGCGGGAGGAGTGTCTCTTACCTCTGATATAGTACCCTCCAACCCCCCTTCCGCCGAGCCTGATATATGGTTAAAAAAAACATCACTCGGTTGAGATGGGCTGCAATAACTTAAAATAGAACCATGTTAGAAAAAGGTTACCCGAAGGATACCCAAACCGATCTGCGAGGATCTGAATACGGTTAATACACAAAGTCAGTACGATCTGTGAGAGGACAACAATCTAGGGCCCGTCATCAAACAGATACACATGGTGCCTGAATATTACCTGCATCGCACAACGAGTGATTCAAATTGAGAAACCCTTTGAGACATACAGCTGATATATGTTTACTAACAAGCGCTGGATGAGCGCAAAGACCTCCGTCGAGGCAATACGTAGGGGAATACATCACTGAATAACATAGGGCCGGATGCCAAGCTCAATTTTGCATTTGTTAGACGTTAACTCCACCAATGGTAATTAACCTGGGATTGAGGGTTCCCCACTAGCATGTCCAGCCAGGGATGTAGAAGTCACATTCCCCGCACATAATTTTTGTCTGATTTCACGTGCTTGAAATATTGGTGTATGGAATATATATTGATGGAAAACCTTGAAAACTGCTTGAGACATTAGGTCCCTTCCCAACTCCACCCCCCTGAGAGGACGCCCCCACCCAAATCAACACGTTAGCGGCAAAAATGAGACCCAGTGTGCCTAGTTTTACCAACTTACTTGTGATTTTGTGCTATAGGCCCGACACATCAACACTTCATATTTTGTATGTGTACAGTATAGCATCCTCTACAAATCACACCTGATTTTACCGACATTCCGGTCTGATCTGCCTCAGCATCATGTGATGAGGATTCAATGCGCTCTGTATAATTTTGTATACTGGTGTTACAGGTCACCTTCACCATACTGTATCAATGACCATGGACTTGCAGATGTATCACATTCATATTGAATGGTGATGGCTGATGAGAATATTGCCCATATAGAACAAATCGCTGGATTCCAGCAAATAAAATGTTCATGTTAATCATAAACAACATACAGTTAATAATATTATCAAATAATTATGTTTATTCCTTGTCGACAACAATATATTACAGACAATATTATGATAGAATCATGGTAACAGATATTCATGGGTAAAAATGTCTACACTAAACAGAAGGAGACCCATGATGCTTATTATATTATGTTGTAAAACTTCACTTGCTAATCTCGATTATGTTGCTTATTGTGAAAATAAATGAAGTTAGGAATATAAATTTAGTATGTTTGCCCATTGCCCTCAAATTAGAAATATCTTCAGCAGCTAAAGTTAAGCCAATCATAACAATATATAACACCATGGTATTGTTGTAATATCACCCAGGTATTGATATTTGCTTAAGAATGTAATGAGATACATATACCTATTCTTTGTGTTATTCTGTATGCAGTTCATTCTGTATGTATTTTATACATGTACATATACCAGAAGTGGAATTAAAATTTGAATAAAATAATCAAAATATGTTCGGTTTTTACCTCTACTCAGGAAATGATGTCTTTGTTTCTAGAAGCTAAATCATTTTAGACACATTCACGTCCTCACCTGATCAACGGAGATAATTTTGTAAAAAAAAAGTATAGATCCACACTGGTGCAGACCACAAAGTTTTATGACCTTTGATGATATTTGTGGGGCATGCTGCAGGACTTCAACTTCCATGGATCTGATATTATCCACACAATCCCATTCTACATGATATTTATGCCATAGCACCGGTAAACTATGTCCCTTCATTTATGTGTTCTAGATCCAGGAGCTATTGGGAGCTGCAGGTTTTGTAAAAGTTAGATCCAATTATTCTGAGTGAAGGAATGAAGACCGGCATGATTGTTTTAAGTTAGAACTGGGTATCCTTGGAAATGTCCTACCGATTGACACATATCACTCTGCAGGTGGTCATTACATGTGTAATGTTTATTTCCTGAGGAATCAGCTGATATCCAATGGGGGGTTGTGGCCAATCATTGGCTCTGATTTTCACCACCTCTGTCATTCCACACATTTCTGACAGAGCTGAATCAATCGATAGTCTGTATTGGTTTTTCCATTTCATCCAGTACATCCATTGTGTAACAGTCCTGTTGCATCTGATATCAGAAGTGCTGAATCCATGACCTGCAGGTTGGAATCAATTCTATACATATTTAATATTAAAACTCACTTCATTGAAACTGTTTATGGCCTTCATTATATTTCATTCTTTCGTCATACACAACAAGATGAAATTCGTTATACCAGTTCGCACCTTTCATATGTGTACTTAATAGAACTGGGACCTGATCATGCTACAAGAATTTGCAAAAGTATGAAATGAGAACTGAGTACTATGAGAACTTAATGCAATCTATGAGTGATCAATAATATGAATACTGAAGAACAACGATGGATCTTGACCACTGGTTGGATTGGAGTTCAATGATGTTCATGTTAGTGGCATGAGCATAATAAGAATTCAGGATATTATAATCTAGAATAGGATTGTTTATTAATATATTTATTGATTTTCTTTTTGCCTAATTGCCTCCTGTTCAAGTCATTTGGCATCGGTAAAACCTGACATGTATATCAGGATCTGCCTCTTTCATCCAGTGATAGTGTCTGTTTGGTTCCAGATAATGAGGGCTGAACAAAGCATGTGAAATGTGATCGTATGGCAAATAAACGGCCAGTGGTATGGGCTAGCTTAAAATTAAAACAAAAATTGGGGAAGGTTCTATCCATGCTATCAGTAAAAAATCTACAATTCAGAATAAGTTTTCAGAATATCAGGTTTTAACAAGCAAATTATTTTTCATCAAAAGATATCTGATGGTGTATGTACATACCAGCTGGACTTGAAATTGCATTATACTCCAAAGAGGTTTTGTGGCATACAAGTGTCACAGCAGACAATGTGGATGTCACTAAACTGTTAGGATAAATGAAAAGAAAAGGTTTACAATGTTGTCAAACAAAAAGTATATGTATATTATATTGTTGCAAAATATACGAAAGCTCGTCTGTTAATTCGCTATGGATGACGTACAACACTCTGTTGGCAACCCTCTTTGTGATCGTGCTCATTAGTTTTGTTTGGTGTTACTGGCACGTGACCACATGAACAGGTACAATAAAAGCGTACCTGAGATACAACACATAGCACGAATCGTTAGATTCTTGGTATGTGCTTTAGAATACGTTAACCAGAAGACTATAGCTACTGACTATTCTGTGAAGTCATGTGGCGCAGTCAGTATGTCGGCACCTCTTCCCACTTCCCTTATATGTGTTGTAATTTAGCTATCCAGCGCCGCCGTAGAGTATCAAGTCAGGACTATCCAACAAGAAGTTTTCCAAGAAACGATGGAGAAAGACGTTGGGGAAATAACTCTATAGTCTGCGGATCTCGTATCTCTCGTGTACTTGAAAACTCTGGTATACACGGGGGAAGAGTTTCAAATTTCGTATCGACTGTTCCACGCAGGAGAAACGTTAAAACGGCAAAAATCGTCTTCATTGCTGGTATCACGTTTTTCGTCTGCTGTATTCCACCGTTGGTAGTAATATTCTATAGACTGAATGGAAACAAATATGATTTAATCAGAAGTTCCCAAGAGAACAAAGTAGGGGATACCGTTGGCGGAGTTCTTTTTCTGTGTCAAACGTTCTTTGTCATCACCCATGCAGTTAACCCCATTATTTATGCCTTGATGGATGGAGCATTTCGCAAACAGGCTGTTAGAATTCTTAAACGATGTCAACAAAAAGTTTGTGATGGCTTCGTATGTTGCTTTGTAAGGGCCAGTTAGCTTTTCTACCCTCAGAGATCAGGGAGAGCCAAGGACCACTTTCCTTCCCCAATAATTGTGACTGACTGAAGTGACTTGAAATGGGCCTAAAATTAGTAGAGAAGTGTCTGCATGGACTCTTCGACCGCCCTTTCTTCCTTTACGGGTCCAAATTGATCGTGTCTAGTTTTAAATTTACAGTTTTATGACAAATGACAACTTCTTCTAAGTGTTTGTTCTATCTGATTTAGTGTTAACTCCAGCACAATCTTCATGAGTTATCATGCAGCTTAATATAACTCATCAAGGAGACAAGATCCATGCATACATGTCCATGGTTTAAAACAGATTTCACAGGAACTGAGGATTTGTACATCCCAAACACATTTGAACTAGCGGTACATGCCATTATCTATTCTGTGGTTGTTCCACATGCAGAGAGGAAAGGTATTATGTAAGAACACTTGGATTGTATTGCAGGACTCTTGGTCATGGATTGGAATTTTCATGCTTGGGCTTACATGACAGGTCATTGTGACGAGAGGGAATAATATGGTTTGTCCAGACTTCCTTTGTACTTTTACAAATCTATGGGGGGTATTTGCATAATTGAAGAGCTGAAAGGGCCATGGCTGTTGGACGTAATATTTCTGAAGCAATATCAGCATGGTTGTGTGACATTGCATGCTAATTTGACGGTCATACACAGTGCCATGTTATTGATTTGACTTAAATATTGTTTTCACCCTCTAAACATTTCACACACAAGGACATTAATCTGAGTTGTCTGTATGTAAAACTTCTGAATAAAATAAAACTGTTTAAGTGGGTGACATATGCAACTATACCTTTTTTCATAGAATCACAAGTGATCTGATTACTAAATAGGCAATACAGTTGGTGGCCAATATCATATACGAAAATGTTCCCCAAACCTTGCTGAATGTGAATATGATACCTCTTTGGACAAACAATGTGAATTGGAGAATATAATTACAAAAGCAATGGTTCTTGTGACTGCCAGCAGAAGTACATAAATATTAAACACACAATATTGAAAAGCAGTTGACAAAATTCTGTATACTATGTTAGATATGAAAAATGATTTGGAAATATTTATATATTTTTTTTTTACTTCTTCAGTAATTGCCTTAATCTAGAAATTTTGTGTACCCGACATGTGGGTCAAATCACAGATATCTGTCAATTGGCAATTAATTATGCAGCTTCTTTCAGAACCAGGCACAATCACAACATGCTGTGAATGGATGGACCACAGTTGGCAGTTGGGGATTGAATAGAAAGAATCCAGGGCATTCCCCTCACTGACTGCGCAAACTGGTTTAGATGTATTAGCTTTTCAAACCAACACAGGTTGGTGACAGGAGTGTGACACACAGGTCTGTCTTGGATAGCTCTACACAGCTTTGGACTGTCCTTCATATTAGGTGACACGAATTCTCATTGCATTGGACAATTATTTTGACATAGTAAATGATAAAAAATCTTTTAAAAATACTTTTCCATGGAATTGTCTTTTCTGACATACTCTTTGTTGTAGCAGGGATTGCATGCAATTTTTATGACCATCTTTCAATAGTGTGTGTTCAGTCTTTACTGACTTATGCTGGCAGTGCTGAGACGCTTTGTTTCCGTTATTATAGTATCCAATTTACATTGTTTGTTCAAAGGGGTGTCATATGCACATTCAGCAAGGTTACCTGTTAGTAATCAGCTCACCTGTGCTTCTATGAAAAAAGGTATAGTTGCATATGCCACCCCCTTAAAAATAAATTCACAACTCTGATACAACAACAGTATGCCACACTAAGGGAACTTTACAATGTTTTCTTCGTATTCAACAGACCATGCATTTACCAACTGCATTACCATTTCAAATTAAGCTCGAGTTATAGACCAGCTATATTTCAGACATTAAGTATGAATTTTAGTTATTATTCATAGAAATTGTCCTTCAATGTTCATTCTCTTGTATGTGCAATAGTTTTCGTTCAAATATTTCTTACTTTTTGATCTTCATATGGGTAGTTGAAAATCACACTTTGCCGTTTTCAGGTCAACTAATGTGGCTGACTAGACAAAGCCGTGAAAAACATCACTCGGTTTAGATGGAGGCTCTGAGGCTTTGAGGTTCTGCATAGTTTAGAATAGAACCATGCTGGAAAAAGGATACTATAATGATACCCACACAGACCTGCGAGGTTCTGAGCTTGATACTACAAAACACATTATATACGGCCTCTACATCCGGGCATCTCCGTAAGAATGTCGATATATTTATATTTCTTGGAGACCGGTTTGGGAATCCTGTACGCCTTGCCGACGCTGTTCGTGAAAGATAACGTCATTTCTAGGCCATTTCCGAGAAATATTGTTACAAAATTTACGAAAGCTCGTATCTTAAATCGCTATGGATGACGTACAACTCTCTGGTGGCAACCCTCTTTGTGATCGTGCTCGTTATTTTTGTCTGGTGTTACTGGCACGTGACTTTGGCTGTCCAGCGCCGCCGTAGAGTATCAAGTCAGGATTATCCAACAAGAAGTTTTCCAAGAAGCGACGAAGAAAGACGTTGGGGAAATAAATCTAAAGTTCGCGGATCTCGGATCTCTCGTGTACTTGAAAACTCTGGTATACGCGGGGGAAGAGGTTCAAATTTCGTATCGACTGTTCCACGCAGGAGAAACGTTAAAACGGCAAAAATCGTCTTCATTGCTGGTATCACGTTTTTCGTCTGCTGTATTCCACCGTTGGTAATAACGTTCTATAGACTGAACGGAAACAATGATGATTTAATCAAAAGTTCCCAAGGGAGCAAAGGAGGAGATACCGATGGCGGAGTTATTTTACTGTGTCAAGCGTTCTCCCTCATCACCCATGCAGTTAACCCCATTATTTATGCCTTGATGGATGGAGCATTTCGCAAACAGGTCGTAAGAAGTCTTAGACGATGTCAACAAAAAGTTTGTGATGTCTTCGTATATTGCTTTGTTAGAGCCAGTTAGTTTTTCTCTCTATGCATGCTCTCAGAAGTAAGGGTTCCCGATAAGTACCGGTACTGTCTGGAAACCATACCATTTGGTAGAGGAATATGGAAAGAGGGATGGCCAAGGACCACTTTCCTTTCCCAATAATTGTGACTGAAGCGACTTGAAATAGGGTTTATAATTAGTAGAGCAGCGTCTGAACTCTCAAATTGTTTTAGACCGCCCTCTTTCTTCCTTCAGGGGTACAAATTGATCGTGCCTAGCTTTTAAATTGCAGTTTTATGTCAAGTGCTAACTTCTTCCCAATGTTTGTCCTATCTGATTTAGTGTTAACTCCAGCACAGTCTTCATGAATTATCAGTTTTTCGATAAAAAACGTTTATTAGCACCGGAAATTGCCGCGTCTGCACCCGCAACTTCAAATAATTCAGCTTTGCACGAGAAGGTGGTTTCATCTGAACACCAATATTTGATTAAGAATTGTATTTGTTAATTTTTTACTTTTAAGAAAGGCAGACATTTTCATTCTAAAATCCTCTCTGGAAATGCGCCAAATCGCATGAAATGTAGAGTGATTTTCCTCACACACTTCGCGGGAGGGGTGTTTTTGACCTCCGATTTGGCTCCCCACCAGAGTCGAATGGCTTCTGTCGAGCCTGATAGATGGTTTAAAAAAATTTTCATCCTAAAATCATCCCTAAAAATGCGCCAAAGTGCGTAAATGTAAAGTTTCCCCACACGCTTCGCGGGAGGAGTGTTTCTTACCTCTGATTTAGTACCCCTCCCCCCCCTCCCACCCTTCCGCCAAGCCTGATATATGGTTAAAAAAACATCACTCGGTTGAGATGGACTGCAATAACTTAAAATAGAACCATGTTAGAAAAAGGTTACCGGAAGGATACCCACACCGATCTGCGAGGATCTGAGCACTGATACTACACTGTAAAAAGAGGAAACATGTTTAACGTTTCATTTTGAGTTGGTAACATGTTAGATGCTTCATAATGCTACATATTTCACCCTATTTTTCCACAAAAACATGTCTCATAGACGTAACGATGCAACTATTTGAGGGTTGTGACATGTTTTACTCGCGCTGGCGTCTCACTATAACGGTCCGAAAAGCTGTTTAAAACATCAACGCTGAAACACGTGCAACCGAGTTGTATGACGACATGTGTCAAGAAAAGCGGACTACAAAAGGGATAGTGCTGCCTGATGCATGGAATTAGATGTTAGGTCGTCTTCACACAGTTCGATAGAGAGCTTTAGCAATTTTCAAACAAAGATATGATTACAACTGGCTTTCAGATATTTATTTCTGGTCTTTAGCGACCCGGAAGATATATGTCGGTATTGTGGATTAATCGACTCAGCATTTTAATTTAATTATTTGCATAACAATTTAACTCAACCAGCCCTAGGGTATTTGAGGCCTGCCCAGGCGCCGTTTCACTCTACCCCTCTCCTTCCAAATATGTCTTTGCTCATTGAGATAGAGGTCTGAAATTTCTCACAACATCAGCTTAACTAAAAAGTGTGAAAAAAAAAATTAATTTGCAAGATGGCCGCTTTGAAGACACAGTTATTCCAAATATGCATTTTTGGTCGATTTTTTTGTAAGATTTTCCCAGCCCAAATTTTGGCTCTTCACTGGAACCCTACATGGCCGACATTTTGAATTTAAGAGTATTGGCTCAAAACATATGGTCATATTACGACACACCAACAAAATACATAGCAATGTTACCAGAATAAAAGTGACACTTATGGGGCACTAATGTGAGCAGCACTGAAAGAAATAACAACTGTGTTCTCCGTGTGATCAAAGGTACGTGCAGTATTTTGAATTGTGAATGTGTAGCGCACCACGAGATTTTTTTGAACAGAGTCAATACGATTGCTTACGTCATAACAGCGTTGGACGGGATTCGGCCTTAGTGGCATATATAAATCAGAAGGAGACAGAATGGGCATTATTTTTCATACTTAATGGAATATTAAATAGTGTTTAGTGTCAACAATGTTTCTACTTCATCCACAATGTGATCACTGTTGCAAAACTCGAGACGAATCCAGCCCTCCAGCCCTGATTTTAATAATCATCTGCGATCCGTATTCCATACCTCAAAATGGAATTAAATTTCAGCCACCCGGAAACAGAAATAGTTAATCGCGAGTAGCATGTCAGGAAAAACAACAAAGGCAGTATCATTCAGCAATTCCATATGTGTAGGCCTAAGTAATACAGTACCCATGTTCAGAAATGTTTCCAGTGTGCCGGATTAGACATGGAATACAATATGGGATAATACTTTATCACAGATCCGACAATGTCGTGTCAACGGACCAATATGGCAAGTTGAGACTTGAGTAAATTATCTTTAACTTTTAAGTGTGAATCAGTGATATAAAATGACTCAAACCGTGAGCACATTATTGTTATATGAACAATTTTCACTCTATGGTAACGGGGTTCACATCAGGGATTCTGATGTACCAATCATGCATCTGTTTGAAATCATTATTAGGTTTGAGTTAACCTGAGGAGCAGTCTGTTTTATGTGTTTCTGTATATGGTTATTGCTTGTTCATACATGTTCCTGGGTTTGTTTCCCAACGAATATAAGAGAATAAAACTTGATGTATGTTGATTTTTGATGAATGTTTTCGTTTCAGTACTGGTATCATGCACATGCCAGTCTGACAGTCTCCTGAAACACGTAATGGGACGTAGACTGTTTTGAAACACTTCCAAGTTTGAGACATGTACAGATCCGTTTCAAAAGTTGGGACAAAGTCATGTTTGGGCTTAGACGTTTCATTTTGAAACATGTAGTCGGCTCTCACATGTTTCAGCTTGAGACATGTATACACAACACGTTTCACGTAGAACGTTACATGTTTCCAACGAAAACGTTCTTATTGAAGACATGTTTCATATTGAGACATCATTAACTCATGTGAAAAGGACACGTGTTTCAATTTGAAACATGAAGCCGTTTTAATATGAAACATATACGTAGTCACATGTCCCAAAAGTTGGGACAAAATCATGTTTCATTTTGAGACGTTAAACATGTCACCAATTTTTACAGTGTAGAAAACATCGTGCTCTATACGGTTAATACACAAAGCTAGCGCAGTCAGTACGGTCTGTGAGAGGACAACAATCTAGGTTGAAGGTTCTGTATTTGCTGATCACAGCGACCGTCATCAAACAGATATACAATTAAGGAGCAAGGTGCCCGAATATTACCTGTAGTGTGAGCGTGCCGTGGCCGAAGTAGTTAGAGTGTTTGAGTCTGACCCGGAGTGCTACAGCTGGCGTGGCTTCGCCCCTCGCCAGTGACCGCTTACACATATACTCGCCTATTCACAAGGCGCTGGGCTGATTCGGTGTCCAGGGTAAAAAGAACTGATGGTGGAACTAGTCGCTACGCTAGACCTTCGCCAGCGGAGGCACTTGGGGAGTAAAGTACCTGGGTGTCTTTCAGTGACCGCTATATAAATCCACTCACAGTAGTACATAACATTCACAGCACTTGCAGGACAGTAGTTCGTCCAATTGTAGAATTGTATAAATGTCCACTTCACAGCACTTTCAGGATAGTAGTTCGTCCAATTGTAGAATTGTATAAAATGTTCACTTCATAGCACGATAGTTGAGCTATAAATGTTGAGTGGTTCCAAATGATTGTATATTAATATGTACTCCTATGGAGGTGCGTCTCTCAAAGGGGGAAATAACGAACTGAACTGAACCATGGCACACAGAGTGATTCAAATTGAGATTTCCCTGGAGGCATATAGCTGATATATGAGTACTAAAAAAATTGCATTGCTTCAAACATAGTCTTAATTCAATAGAACCCAGAAATCTTCTGGGCTTGGGATCATTTTCCGTCTGTCTTCTGGCTGGTGCCATGATTGAGTCATCCAGTTTGTCTAACAAAGGCTATAATTGACACACGTACAGCAGTTTGTGCTGTTGGCCTGTATTACCTTGGTACATACAGACAGAATGGTGACGTTTTTGAATGTTGAGCATTGCTGCTCAAAAAGAACTGTCCAATATTCTCAGTTGAAATTATTATTTATTTTCTCGTGGTCAAACTGAAATTGAATGGAGAAGTATCATAGTAACAATATCATACAGAGAGAATATTCGTTCCCAATTATGCCTTGCTAATAGGGAATTTTGAGACAGTTTATTGCTACAAAAAAATATTCGATTCCCTCTTCCCTTAAGCGAAAACAATTACATACGAAGGATGCCTATTCTATGTACCTGTTCTAGCGCATAAACCGACCTTCGGTATGGACATTCACACTCTCGGAGCCTATACGGGTGTGAATTGTTTCGGGAGCTTAAAATATACGCCCTTTTACCCAAAATATAATTGTTTGCAATATATCATTACTGGTAACCTATCTAACCGAACCATTAACGGGGGCCGAAACCTTGCGGAACCTTCTAACATTAAAAGTATTTTCGTTATTTTGGGATTACACTTTCTTACATGTAGTATTCTAGAGATTCTAGTGCTGAAATTTGATCGAGTCCTGAACCAGCGATCACCATGGTCGCACTGGATTCGACCAAACCAGCGATCATCATGGTCGCACTGGATTCGACCAAACCAGCGATCATCATGGTCGCACTGGATTCGACCAAACCAGCGATCATCATGGTCGCATGGGACTCGACCAAACCAGCGATCACCATGGTCGCACTGGATTCGACCAAACCAGCGATCATCATGGTCGCACTGGATTCGACCAAACCAGCGATCATCATGGTCGCACTGGATTCGACCAAACCAGTGATCATCATGGTCGCACTGGATTCGACCAAACCAGCGATCATCATGGTCGCATGGGACTCGACCAAACCAGCGATCATCATGGTCGCACTGGATTCGACCAAACCAGCGATCATCATGGTCGCACTGGATTCGACCAAGCCAGCGATCATCATGGTCGCACTGGATTCGACCAAACCAGCGATCATCATGGTCGCATGGGACTCGACCAAACCAGCGATCATCATGGTCGCACTGGATTCGACCAAACCAGCGATCATCATGGTCGCACTGGATTCGACCAAGCCAGCGATCATCATGGTCGCACTGGATTCGACGAAGCCAGCGATCATCATGGTCGCACTGGATTCGACCAAACCAGCGATCATCATGGTCGCATGGGACTCAACCAATATCCAGCATTAGAATATGTGCTGTTTGCTCTTTGTGGAACACATTTCAATTTCATAATAAACATTTCCGTGTTATTCCGGTCTTTTTGACGTATGACATGTTGCGGTCTCATGAGGATATTTGGCTTCTCTTGTTTGGTGTATCTCATTCGATATTTGGCCATGATGGGACAAATGATGCTGAAATTACAACAACAACAAAATGGGATAGAAGCCATTTTGGCTTGACCGAATTTTCCTTGCAGGAAAAAGTTGTAAAATTGTCAAGAGAACCATAAGATGCAACAAAATAGTGATAGAATCTCTGAGAGTTTAAGGGCACAGAAAAGAGTTTTTGTGGTAGGCCCTCAAATAGCAGTGATACACTATCACAAATCTCTTCTGGTTATAATAGCAGTGATACACTGTCACAAATCTCTTCTGGTTATAATAGCAGTGATACACTATCACAAATCTCTTCTGGTTATAATAGCAGTGATACACTGTCACAAATCTCTTCTGGTTATAATAGCAGGGATACACTATCACAAATCTCTTCTGGTTATAATAGCAGTGATACACTATCACAAATCTTCTCTGGTTATAATAAAGATTGATGTGATTATCGATAACTGTATATGAGAAAATGTAAGAATTTTCGCTACAAAATGGTGTATAAAAATGCCCGGCTTATGAAAGTTATGCAGGAAACAGGACCTAAAATTAATTGACAAAAACACCTCTACCCCAAACATGAAACACTCCCAGTTCGGCCGTTGGAAGGTGTATGACGTTCTCAGTTACTACTTCGAGTTCGAGAGAATGTCTGGAAAACTAAAAAAAAAACAAAAAAAAAACAAACTATTACGATAAGTCATCGCCAGCTCGTTTTCATCGTCATTTACACCGAATGATAACAATTCGCAACAGCCCATCCACGAGGCTTCCAGAGTCACCTCTCTTGATATTGTCTTTACCGTCATAGTGAAGAAAAACTACTTAATCTTATAGCTTTTTATTAGCAATTAAACTTTGAAGTGTACTCTTTAGAACAAAACCTAAAAATAGATCAAATTCCCAATTTTACAATTAACATCAGCAGAACAACTCCCCCGACCTTCATGCAGTGTTGTGGGGAATCCCACTGGCCAAAAATACGAAACTGCAAATTGAGACCTTACGTGTCAGTGAAACATTAGTTCAAATATTAAAGATCAACAGGTTTTTTCTGAGCAGTTTGACATACAGCATGTGGTGATCTTTAGAACGGTTGATGTACTACTTCTTAAAATTGGCGTATTCCGTCCAATATTAGGGAATATTACAACAACAACAATCTCACAGCTTTTTATACGCAATTAAACTTTGAAGTTTAGTCTTTATAACAAAATGTAAAAAGAAAACAAATTCCGGACATCACCACATTACCTCTATAAAAGCAACCGTACACAGAATACGTTCATACGAGCGAGAATTGCAACAGAGTAGATATACTGTGATGATGAACTGAGACCACTCAACCATAAATGTTGTAAGAGCATGTCAGAGCATTTCCATCATAGCTCTCTAGATTTGTATCTAATATCGCTTAATTATGCCGGTGCTAGGGGCCGTGTGGTCATGTCATCCAAGTTGCCACATGAACAGGTACAATAAAAGCGTACCTGAGATTCAACACATAATCGTTAGATTCTTGGTATGTGCTTTAGAATAGGTTAACCAGAAGACTATACTGTGAAGTCATGTGGCTCTGTTAGTATGTCGGCACCTCTTCCCTTATATGTGTTGTAACTATATTTCGTCTGATTCAAACTGTTTCGATTAGTGACGAGTAATTTTGTTTTTGGACGATCGATGGACGGATACTACACCAATACTTAGACACTGTGGTAGGCAATACTGTGTTCATATGCAAATATATCCAAGATTTATCTATGTACGGATTGTCATTGAAACTTCGACTTTTATACAGACATAACGTTGCCTAATATATTACGAAACGAGTAAAACATCCTTTAACAAATGAAAATCGAGCAGAAGTGGATACATCAATCAAATCTTTGCGATGTAAATGTTATACGAACTTTGACGGACATGTGCGTGCGGCAGATATAAGCGATAAACATTAAGCCTGTCGAACAAAACAAATATTCACCGACAAGAGCGTTCCCTACACCGTTATGAAAGCGTAAAACGAATTGTAAGGTAAACAACGGGTATTTATCATGAATGTTTGATTATCCCCGATTACAGCTCAACCATGTCAATCATACAGCAAACGATGCAGTTAGATTCGCTCGTACATTC